>JAODAL010053398.1:0-25317 GCA_025379985.1 Phyllomedusa bahiana | reverse complement strand
AATACCTATACATAATTTGAAATGGGGGGATTTTAAATGGCTATAGAGACCCGGACCACCCTGGGGAAAAAATTCTTTGGTTAGAATGGGTTTTTTTTTAAAATGTGGATTATAATATAATTTAAAGGATGTTTTGCTTGGGGTTTGCAGCCGTGGGAAATTGGGAAACCGTGCCTTTTAAAAACATCCAAAAGGGAAAATGCCCACTAAATGTCTTTTAAAAAATGTGAAAGACCAACAAGGTTTTGAATGCCCAGAAAAACCCCCTCTGGAAAAACTCAAAACCCCAAAAAATTTCAAAACCCCCGGAAAAAATCTATTTTACGCTGGTAATTACACCTTTTTTCCATGCCAACCACTCTGGAGGGATTTTCCCTAGGTAATTTTCTTGAGGGCTTCTTTTCTAAAGAGATAAACAAAAAATTAAAGCCCTTTTGCAAAAACCAACACTAAGGGGGGCCCATTTTATGATGGGGGAGTTCCCCCTGTTTATTGGCGTATCCTGGGGCCTCCCGGGGAAAAATTTCCCCGTGTCGGACGCTGGGATGCAGTGTTAGGGGGCAGCGTTGGGCCATTTCGGCTGCCCCCCGCATGAAGGGGCGGGAAGGGGGCGCGGTGTGGGCGCGGGGTAGGGTTCCGGGGGGAAACGCGGCGCGCTCAAAAAACTCCAAAAGGCTTTTTAACGATGGGGGGGAGTGGGAAAAAAGGGGAGGGAATTGCGCGCTGGGGGCCTCCGAAGGCAGCCCTTTTTTTTTTTTTGGTTTTAAATGCCCCGGCCGAGGCAAAATTTAAAGCGGGAGGGGGAACATGGGGGAAGCAAAGAGAAGATCGCGACAAAAATTCTCGGCGCCCCGCTCCGTGCGCAGGAGTTGTTTTCCAAAAAAAATCCCCTTTTAAAAAAGGGCGGAAACAGTGTCAAAAAAGAGCTGAAACGTAAAAAAAAACAAAATTAAAAAAAAAAAATCATTTTCCAAAAAATTTTAGAACGGGCAATATCAAAAAATTTTGGATATTGAAAAAATTCCCGGGAAATACAGTAATTCAAATTCAAAAAACCCTATTTCATTGGTCGGAAAGGAAAAGGCCAATCAGAATAGGAGGGCAGTAAAACCCTTTAAAAAACCTAGGGGGAAGGTTTTGGCCCAATTTCAAATAAACGGCGGGACAGTTCAAAATACAGTAAAAAAGACAGAAAAGAGCGGATTGGTTTGAGCTAGCGGGGGGCCCCGGTTTTCCCAAAACCCAAAATCGGGAGCGCGACCCCTATTTTTCCCCCCTTTATAGCCCTTGGGAAAAGATGGGGCTCAAAAAATCTCGACCTAAACCCGCCGTGGGGGGCATGGAGTGTGAAAAAAAAAAATCTTTTTATTAAGTGTAAAAAAATTTTTCAGTTTAAAGAGCCGAACCCTTCTATAAACATAAATTTTTAAAAATCCTGAAAAAAACGCGTTTGTCCCCGGGAAACCGGGCTACAAAAGGAAAATTGCAATAGAGAAAAAATTGCCGGGAAAAAACAGTAATTCAAATTGTGTAAGTTTATCTCTTGGTCGGCAAAACCCAAAGCCAATTTCGAATAGGAGCGCCCAAAAAACCCCTTTAAAATCCTATGGGGAATTTTTGGCCAAATTTAGTTTTGGGGACAGGGGACAATAAAAAACCTATAAAAGGAGTATTAACCAACGAATAGGAGGGGGAAAAAGTCCCATTATTTTAATGGAAATTTTGGACCAATAAAAAATCAAAGGGGGGACAGTTAAAAATTACAAAAAAAAGCCCGAAAAGATTTGATTGGGGGGGATAGCGGGGCTTGGCTATCCCGGCCCAACCCAAGGGGAGTCTTTCCCCTTTATAGTTTTGGAGAGAGGGCGCTTAAAAATTAAAGCGTCAGGGCCGTGCGGCATAAAATGTATTAATAAAAAAATTATTTTTTTTTTAAATGTAAAACTTTATCGGGAAAAGGGGCAAAAACCCTTTTCTTTCAAAAAAAACCAGTTAAAAATTCCCGAAAAAAAAGCTTTTGTCGCAGGGGACCGGGCTAAAAGGGGAAAATTTTAAAATAGAGAGAATTCCCGGGAAAAAACAGTAATTAAAATTTTGTTTAAGCAAAATTCTCTTTTTGGTGGGCAAAAACCCCAGCCAACCCAGAAAGGGGGAAAATTGCCCCAAATTATATTCCTTGAAGGAGTATTAAACCAATAAGAAAAGGGGGCGCAATGTCCAATATTTTCCTATGGAAAAAAAATTTTGGGAACCAATCATTTTAAAAGGGGGACAAAAAAAATTAAAAGAAAAAAATGCAGAAAGATTTGGGATTGGTTAAAACCCGGTGGGGGCTCGTCCAGTTTAAAGCCAATCAGGCGCGAGTCCCTTTCTAAATTAGATTTTCTAGGGGGGAAAAAAAATTTTGAGGGGGCGCTCTGTGATTGGCTAAAATTAAAAGAGGCGCCGATATTTTTGGGCCAATGGGGGAGGGGAGCGACGCTCCTATGGGGGTTTTTTAATGCCAAACTGAAAAAAAAAACTGTTCTTGGGGCCCAAATCAAAAATTTTAAAAAATATTGAAAATTGTTTCCCATGTGGGATATAAAATGAATTTATAATTTTGAGGGTAAAGTAAAAAAAAAAAATGAATTCCCAAAAAAATAAAGGGTTTTTTTTCTTTTTTTCCTTGCACCCCTTTCTATTGACCTTGGCTAACGAAAATAAAGAAATAAAAAAAGATTTTATGATTTTTAAAATATTTTTTTTGTTTCCCCCCCATTTTTTTTGTTTTTTTATACAAAATTTGGGACAAAATTCTGTAGTGTTTTTAAAAATTTTTTCCCCCGGGCCCTGTACAGTTTTATTTCGTTTTTATTTGAAAAAACCCCCAGGAGCGTCGCTCGGGGGTTTCCCTTGGTCCAAATAAAAAAGGGGGCCTCTTTTAACTTTGAAAATCACAGAGGAGCGCTCAGGAAGTTTTTTTTCCCCTTTTGAAAAATTTTATGAGAAAGTAGCTGCGGTCTGATTGGTAAAACTGGACGGGCCCCCCCGCTTCAAAAAAAAACAAACCGTTTCTACATTTTTACTGTTTTTTTGAACTGTCCCGGGATTTGGGAAAATGGGTTGGGGCCCAAATTTTTTTCCATGGATATAATGGGACATTGTTTGTCTAAATTTTGAAATTGGGTTTAAAAACCCTTATAGGTTTGAATGGGCCATGTCGCTCCAAACCCGATTGGTCCAAAACTCCTCCATAGGATATAATTGGGGCCCTTGTCGCCCCCTATTTGATTTGGCTGGTTTATGCCCCACCAAAAGAGGAAAAGCTTAAACAAAATTTTAATTACTGTTTTTTCCCCGGGAATTCTTCTATTGCCCTCCCTATGTATTCGGGGTCTCGGCGGGCAAAAAGCGTTGTTTGGGTTTTTTTAAATGCTTTATTTGTAAAGGGAAAGGGGTTGGCTCTTTATCTGATAAATGTTTTACATTTTTAAAAAAAATTTAATTTTTTTTTTTTAATACTCCATGCCAACGGGGCTGAGCGCCGGATTTTTTGAGAGGGCCCCTTTTCTAAAAGACCCATAATGGGGAAGTAGCTCGCGGGTTTGATTGGCCCGGGATAGCAAGCCCCCGCTTTTGCTCAGCCCAAACACGTCTTTTCTGTCTTTTTACTGTATTTTTTAATTATCCCCCCGTGGATTCTGATTGGTTTTTAAAATTTCCATAGACTAGAAATTTTTTTTGGGCGGTTTTCCCCATTTGTTTTGGGAAAAAATTCTCCATAGGTTTTAAAGGGGGTTTTGTCGCTCCTTTTCTGAATTTGGGTGAGCTAGCCGAGCACCCGTAAACTCGCCAATCACCTCTTTTCGGGAAATTTTAACCGTATTTTGAACTGTCCTGTGTGGATTCTGAATTTGGGCTAACCCTTTTTGCCTAGGCCCTTTTGAATTTTTTCTTTGTCGCTCCTTTTTTGATTAGCCGAGGTTTTTGCCCCAAACCCCCGGTTGCTTCTGCCAATCAGCTTTTTTCAGCATTTTTACTTTTATTTTGGGGTTTATTTTCCCCCCGTTTGGGTTTTTGTTTGGTTTTTTAAAATTCCCCAAAAGGTTTTAATGGTTCAATGTCGCTTTTATTCTGATTGGCCGGTTTTGCCGACCAATGAGAATTTGGTTTCAGGGAATTTTTAATTTTCTGTTTTTTTCCCGGCAATTTTTCAAAATCTTAAAATTTTTGAATTTTGGGGTATTTGGAAAGTGATTTTGTTTTATGTATTTTTTTTTTTTAGGGTTTTTAGTCCTTTTTCCCGAGAATTTTTTGAAAAGCCCTTTTTAAAAGGGGAAATTTTTATTCATACTGCCCCGGGGATGTGGAATGATTTTTTCGCTGGGTTTTTCCCGCCTTTTCTTGCTTTCAGAACAGATTTTCGGCCCCAGTCCCGCCCCAGCGCCCAAGTCCTGCACTGCACCCCCAAACCCCTGGCGAGGTGCAGGGGGAAATTTTCCTGAAAGTATTGGGGCGCACCTCCCGGACCGGGGAAACTCCCCCGGGGCCCCGCACTGCGCCGAGGTCCCCGCACTGGGGCCCCCCACCCCTGGCCCGGCGCAGCGGGCTTTACCCGCATTTTATGAGGGCTACCCCCCGGGGCGAATCTTTTGGGGCAGCCCCCCCAAATGCGCCTTTTGGACCCACAAATGCGCTAAAAACATTGGCGAGGGCGGCGGGGCTTTACATGCTATGTTTTGAGCGGCCCCGGGCCCCCCCATAAATCAGGTGAAAATTTCCGGGCCCGGGAAAAATGGGAGAAAGGTGCGCCCCGCCCAGCGGGAAATTTATACAGTGGCCCTAAGAGCTTTTAGATATTATTGGTTTTTGTGAGGACGATAAATTAAGAGGGAAAAATTTCCCCCAATTGGAGGGACCGTGGTTTCCCTAAAAAGGTGCTTATGCCCTTTTTGAATACTCCCTTGGGGAAACCCCGGTATGATGGGGGGTTTTCAGGGGGCCCTTTTCACAGGGTAAAGGGGAAAAAAAAAAACCCGCGGGGGAAATTTTGGTTTTTTCAGTTTATATAGTGGTTTTGGAGTCCCCCAAGGGGGGGGCCCCGATGAATTTTAAAAGGGCCGAGATCCCAAAACTTGCAGGGTGGGAATTTAATTTTTTTCTGGCCCCCCATAAAAACAATTTTAGCTGGTTAATTACCTGTTTCTATAATCAACAAAGGTTTGTAAATTGGTAGAAAATGCTTTCCCCGGGGTTGTTGAAGAGTTAGGCCCAAAAAACCGAATGGGCCCTTCGAACCGGTTTGGGGAGTTGGAAAATTATACTAGCAGAACAAGGTGGCGTCTGTGCCTTGATAGGAGAAGGAATGCTGTACATAATCCTGATAACACTGGTGTTTAATGGAAAAGCCAGGGGCAATCTCCCAAATTTTCGAACTATCAGTGGACTTAAGAAACGCTCTGGGTAATTCAAACTCTTGGGGTGACTGTTTAACCATCAGGGACCCGTGGGATGGAGAGAAAATGTTGACAAAAGTAGGGATTGCCTATCAGATGTGTTTTTATGGTACTGATGATACTCCTCCATTTTGCGTCTATCCATGTTATCAGAAGAATGATGGACTAAAACTATAGAGCAGGAAAAAAGGGTATATTAGTAAAACCACACAGAAATAGGATCCAATGATCGGCATGAACAGAAATAGATATGATAAACAATAAACGGTGTATGATGACATGCAGTCCCAACACCATGGAATTTTCTCCAGGGTTAATGTAGGGATAGTAACGATCTGACTTTCCTATGTGAAGTCCTTTTAAGTGGGATCCTTTCAACCAAGGGACTAGGTTGTCACACAAGGAGTGTGAAATGGAGCGTCGACATTGGAACAGATCATCAGGTTACAGTATTTAGTATTTAGGGGGGATATGTAAAGTCATATATATATATATAGCTACTATATATATATATAAATATTACTATATATATATATATATATAATATATACGTTATATATATATTTATACCTTTTATATATCTATATATTTAACTTTATATATATACATATATATAAATGTTTATATATATTAGATATCTATATGTTCTTATACTTTTTATTTTTTTATGCTTCAATCCTAATTTTTCCTCGCTACTGAAATGTTAGCTATGAGTAAACTATGAAAGCTAAGATGGCGCCGGACATACTGTGTACCGCACCCAGATGACCGTCAATACTGATGGAAATTGTCTACGGTCTGTTGGTGGATGCACTGCACCGCAGGCGATGACGTAAAAGCCACACCAGGGAGTGGAATCTAAGTGGGTACTGTATTCACCAGAGCCCGACACGCAAAGGCGGGAATGGTCCTTGCTGGGCGGAGTTCCACCAGGTACAATCACTTGCCCCCCCTACCCCCCCCCCACCCGTTGGCTTGCCTTCGGTGGCGGCAAAGGCTAGGTACCAGGAACGCTGGCAGGCTCGTTGTCGGGGACAGGCAGACGGTCAAGGGAGCGGCTAGGGTTCGTAGACGGTAGACAAGAAGAAGGTAGGATCAGGCGGCTCTGGATTCGTAGACGGTAGACGTAGGCAGAAGGTCGGTCACAAGATAGGCAAACAGGAACTCTCTGACAGCTTTCTCCTAGGAAACTTACTACTCAGGATCCGGCGAGGGCCGAGGAAGAGGCCGACTTAATACGGAGCAGTGCCGGCAAAGACAATTCTACGGCGCACTGCCCTTTAAATTAATACTGCCGGCCGTACCGACCGGCCCACTAGGGTGGAGCCAGCACAGGGAAGCCGGAACACTGAATCGAGCAGGGAGATGCGCCGGCGTAAGTGAGAGACGGAGGAGGTCAGATGAACGAGCGGTACCCCGAACCTTTGTGCGGGACGGGAGCAGGGCCGGGGCGATATACGGACCGGGACAGCGGTCGAAGGGGCGTCCCCAGTGACAGGACCCCCCCCCTTTGGGCTCACCCTTGGGACTCCTCTCTTAATGGAATCTGAAGAGATCTGGATGAGGCTGCGGTTCAGGATATTCTCTCCGGATCCCAAGGAACTATCTTGGCCGAAGCCCCTCCAGTCACACAGGAAGTATCGCTTCTCCCTAGTTTCTCCTCATGCCCCTGAATTGCTTGACCTCGAAGCATTGGGCAATCAGACCACAGACGGAGGAGGGACGGCCTTCTGGGAAAAAGGTTAAGGACCGAGGTTTAATAAGTAAGACATGAGTGCGTGGAGATTTCATCGTAGGAGGGAGCCAGGGTTTGTATGCCAACGGGTTTGCTGCGGCCTGCATGACCTCAAAGGGGCCAGGAAAAATGGGTCACCAGTTGTGAGACGGCATTCTTTAAGCTGGACCCATATTAGACGGGTGAGCATCACCTTTTCACCCTGGAGAGATCAACCGAAGGAGGGATTCTTCTCTTTGTCGCTTGAGGATTCACTGCGCTTACGGACGCGCGGAGCTGCGATGATCGGGTCTGGGACACAGATGGCCTTCTTTCTTGAACCAGTGCGTCCGAGCGGAACCTCGGAGGAGGTTGCAAGGGAGAGGTGGGCGGGGATGCAGCCAATACCCCATGTAGAATGGGGAGGCCACCGCGGACTCGGACTCAAGGGAGTTATAGGAGGAAACTCCGTCCACGGGCAGCAAATTGGACCTATCTTCTTGGGCGTGCCGAGCCGAAAATGTGATGGTAGCATCCCACGACTTGGTGACCCTCTCCAAATGGCCGTTCGTCTGTGGATGGTAGCCGGAAGAGAAGTCGAGATTCACTTGAGTTGGTGCACAGGGCTGGCCAAAAACATGGAGACCCAAATTGAACTCCTGGTTCGAGACAATTTTCTGAGGAGTCCAGGAGAGGAAAACATGGATGAAGAATTGCTCAGCCATCAGTAGCGCAGAGGCAGCCCTGGCAATGGGACGAAGTGCACATTTTGGGAAACGAGATCAGTAATCACCCAGATAATGGTGTAGCACCCCCCCCCCTGATGAGGAGGGCGAGGACAGGTTATAAAAGGTCCATCGGCAAATGTTGGTCACGAGTTGAGTGGGAACGGGAAAGTGGCTGAAGTCGGACTGCCGGCTTGTGACGTGGCGTCTTGTTAAGGGAACCAAGGGAGGTCGCAAAGACGAAACGATGACCATGATATCCTTCTCCAGTTGGCACCAATAGAGCCAGGTATCAGGTGGAAGGTTCTTAGGGCGAAGGGATGGCCAGCCACCAATTGCAGCATCGTCACCCATTTCAAGATACGTCTGCGGAGGCAGGACGCACATAAGTCACCTTCCAGGGGGGACATCGCGAGGTCCACTGAGCAAAACCGAGATGAGAAGTTATGGGGGGATGATGTGTTCAGGAGGAAGTCTCTTCACCAACCACCGTTGGAAAGCACGGGAGAGTGCGTCAGCTATCACACATTTTCTCGGCTGGCCTGAAGTGGACTCTGAAAATCGAACCGGGAGAAGAAATGACGAACTCCCTAGACTGGCGTGGAGTTAAGTCGCTAAGCCGTCTGAAAGGATATTGGAAGGTTTTATGGTCAGAGTAGTTTGGACTGGGAAAAAGCGGGCGCCCTCAGAAGATAACGCTTTCCAGCGATAAACTCCTCAGGCCAATTTATGGCTCAGTACGCCTCCGGTCGCCAATCGGTGGTAATTCCTCTCGGCGATGAGACGTCTTGGAGAAGAAGACGCACGTTAAAGTCTTACCAGTAGGCCCTTTTTGCGTAAGCATATTGCTCCGGATCACAAAGTTGAGGCGTCCACCTCAGTGTGAAGGGTTTCGCTGAATCCAGGACGTTCGGGCAAGGATAGAGGCCGTAGAGAAGGCGGACTTGCCGCCTCCTGAGAAACGCCTCCTCGGCCTCGACCAGCAGATAGCATGGATTGGCTTTATTTCTTGGTGAGGGTCACTATCGGATACACAGCGAGATAAGTGGAGGGAAGAAGCTGCGCATAATAGGTGCAGAAGCCCATAGAGTCGCTGGATAGCCCGCAGCCGCGGGGCATGGCCACTGCAACACGGCAGACAGTTTCGCGGATCCTCCGTGGCCATTGGTCAGAGATGACGTACCCAGGCAACGGAGGCTAGTATGATGGAAGAACACACACACACACAACACAAAAAAAAAAACTAAACAAAAAAAAAAACAACAAAAAAAAACCACAAAAAGGCACTTCCCTAGATTGGCAAAAACCTGTGGTTCTACCGGGGACCGTACTCAGTTACTTGAAGAACTCTGACGCGGTGGGTCTCGAGGTCAGGAGAGAACACCAGGATGTCGTCAAGATAGACACCACCGCAGGTATGGCAGAGAGGTCCCTGAACGCACGTCATTTACAAGCTCCTGAAAGACGGCCGGGGGTGCATTGAACAGTCCCGATGGGCCACTCACAGGTCTCCAAGTTGCCCATCCCTGGTGTTGAAGGCCATCTTTCCTTTCGCGCCCTTGTGAATTCGGGACCAAGTAGTTGGCCCCTCTAAGATCCATCTTAGAGAAGATTCTGGGCGCCCTGCTAGGCGATCAAAAAGTTCAGTGATCAGCGGCACTTGGGGTACCGTTTTTTTACAGTGATCTTGTTCAAGACCCGGTAGTCTATGCAGGGCCGCAAGGTCCGTCCTTCATATTCACGTAGAAGAATCCCCACGCCAGCTGGAGACGCGGACTTTCGGATGTACCCCTTCCGGAGAGTCTCCTGGCTATTCTCGGTCTGGGCTTGAGTCTCAGAAACCGACAGAGGCGTAGGAAATCGAGCACGGGGAGGATTGTACCCTATCAGTAATCGATCGGGCATTCGTATGGACGATGAGGAGGAAGACTCTCGGATTGTCTCTCTGGGATACACATCGGCATTCTCCAGATATTTGGGCGGCAGCCCGGGCAGCGGCTTCCTGTAGGGTTACAGGAGAGCAGGGAAACTCCATGGCGAGGTGCCCACCAAAACAATGCCACCCGACAGTCTCGGGACCCCAACGAATCACCTGTACAGTAGACAAGTCACTGCGATAGAAGAGTAGGCAGCCTTAGCCATGGGAGTCCGAGGAGGATCGCGACGAGGAGCGAGGCAACACATAGAAGGCAATTTCTTCCTTTATGCCAGCGCCACCACATGGAGGGACTGTGGCCTGGTGACGAACTGGATGGTGGCGCTAAGCAGCTCCCGCTGGAATAGATGAGTGTCAAGCCTGTTTATTCTCAGAGTACCCACTGGAAGCCGTTTACTGCTTCACTACAGGCCTGATGGATGACATTTCCCGGAGGAGTCCCGAGTCCAGGAAACGACCAGGAATCCTGGCCCACGTTGATCGCCTCTGGTCCACGACCTGAACAGGCATACAGCATGGAGGAGGAGGAGGTTGCAACCTAGGAATGGCTCTACCACAGCATCATAGGTTGAGGAGTTTCCGCCTGGATGCGGGCGCTTGGGACATTCCTCCGAAATTGCTATGGGCTGCCATAGTAGAGGACATTTTCTGTTGTCGCCGCTGGGCCAATTATTGCTCAAGGAGGCGAGCACAGATCAATCTGCATGGGTTGTCGGTGGTTGTGTCGGCTGTGGCGCAGGAGGTCAATGGAAACACCCCAGGACAGCGCGAGGAAAACCGGCGATGTGGCCTGTTGACGTTCTGGCAGAAGCTCCTCATACCTGTTCAATCGAAGAGTACGTCGATGAGGGTTGCTAACACGGATCAAGTCGCTGAGGGGAGGACGGGGAGGTTCCTAGCGGCCAAGACGTCTTTACCTCGGATTGAGAACCTCTTCTGAAAGTAGTACCAAGAGCGGCCAGTCCACGACATTTCTGACAGCACAGCATACGGATTGTACCGCGTAGTCCCAACAGAAAAGGTACCCATGGAGTGGTTGTGGAGGGCTGTCTCAGAGGAGGAGGCACGGGATTGTTCCATCAAGAAGACCGTTGAGAAATAAATCACTGAGGACGACTGTACGATACGCCGTCCAATGGATCATCTCTGTCCATTACGTGGTGTAGCTCATGCACTGGGGGGCCTTCCCGGACGAGAGGCTCTGAGCACGAAAGCCACCTTCGCACGTTCCGACAATGACTGATCAGTCATACAGCTCCACGTGCATAGAGCATTGGGTGATGCAATAACCCTGCAGAGTTTCGGGTTCTCCGTCGACTATGGACGCGGAGCGACAGGGAAGCTTGGGCCCCCTTAGAGCCCACGGGATACCGTAGAGGCGGGACAACCGCCTGGAGCTGGCGAAGGCTGCTGCTGCTCGCGACGGTGACGAGTTGCGGCACACATGGTGATAGCCTGGGAGGTTGCTGCGCCTGTTGACCGAGTTGCAGTGGACTGGCGGCAACAATGGTTTTCAGAATCCGCCAGGACTGGTAAAACGGCACCTGGGGGATCACATTGGGCCGGATCTACTGTTACGGTATGGAGGTGGAGCAACTGGACCTCACGCAGGCAATACGTAAGCCCACACCAGGGAGTGGAATATAAGTGGGTCCCGGTATTCAGCAGAGCCCGCCGCAAAGCGGGATTGGTTCTTGCTGCCCGCGGGAGTTACCAGGTCACTAACAATGGCGGGGCTTGCCTGCCGGTGCGGCGGACCAAAGCAAGTACCAGGATCGGAAGGCAGGCCTCATAGTCGGGGACAGGGCAGACCCGGTCAGGGCAGGCGGCTCGGGTTCGTTGACGGTAGACAAGCAGAAGGTAGGGACAGGCGCGACTTGGTTCGTTAGACGGTAGACGTAAGCAGTATGGTCGGTACACGGTAGGGCAAACAGGAAACTCTCTTGACCAGCATTTCTCCTAGGAAACATACACTAAGGATCCGGCGAGGGCCGCGAGGAAGAGCCGGACTAAATGGGAGCAGTGCCCGGCAAAGCACCAATTACGGCGCACTGACCCTTTAAATTCAAACTGGCCGGCGCGTGCCCGCCCCTAGGGCGGCCACCGCACCGTGGAGCCGGACAACAGACTGAGCAGGGGAGCCCACAGCCGGTAGGAGCGCCGGAGGGCGGCAGATGGCCAACGAGGAGGGACCCGAAACAGATGTGCTGGACGGGGCTCGCTGGGAGCAGGGGCACGGCGCGACCTCGCGACCCGGGACACCGGTCGCCTGGGGCGTCAGTGTCAGAAATCAGTTGACATACTGGAAACACCCAGATTGACGTCCTCCTGACGGACAAAACCTAAACCCAATCAGACGTAGACAGCCTAGGATGTCTTTGGATTTGTTGCAATGCTAACCATGCCTTAAACCATGCCCCTTTCATTTCCTGTTTAATATACTTGTGCACTGAAAACACCTGTTAGTGCTGATTGGAGGTGTGAGAGCATGAGCTGGGTTTGAAACGGGAACTTTGTATCTGTGTCATTCTTGGCGTTGTGCACACATGACACCTAATTGGGAGTGACTGACTGACCCGGGTATTGTCGTTTCATGACCCCGACAACATTATGGCAGATCAGTTTATATGTATAGGCACCCAATGATTTGGGATGTCCCAAAACTGAAAAAAGTTTGCATAAAACTTTACACATAAAAATAAGCTGAAAAAATGGATCTGAGCATGGTCAGGAGTTTTTTCGGTAAACTTCAGCTAATGATACATAGTAAGATGATAGCAATGACCAAAAGTTCTGTTAATTAGAGCCTTAACATGTTTGACTTCACTAATGAGTCTTCCCTAATGATCTCCCTTGTGTTTCATCTTCCAAGGTCTCCGCTCCCCCCAGGAATACCCTTGAGTTATAGCATTGATGAGTGAGGTTTATAAGAGTGTCCAGCAGCCAATGCTTTCACTTTGTCCAAAGTCCTCCATTTATGCTTTGAATTTTGCAACATATAATGTATGAATTTATATGTAAAGCAACACATTTATTTATGTATTTATTTTAATTAAATTAATTTCTTTTTTATCAAATTTATCACAATTTTTAAAAAATATTTTTTTATTTAAAATTTAAATAAAATTATATTTTAAATTTCATAAACAACTGCACAGCTCTACGAGGACCAACATGAACAACTTGTCTGACCCCAGCTCAGGTTTCATACTCCTTGGAGTGATCGAATTGGAGAGATTCAGATATCTTTACGCGGCTCTTGGTCTCATCTTGTATCTCGCCACCATCTTTCTAAGTTCTTCAATATTGTTAATTATCTGGACGGAAGAAAGTCTCAATGAACCAATGTACATCTTCATAGTCAACCTGGTCTTCAATGGGATATTTGGAAGTTCAACGGTGCTCCCTAAGATTATCACTGACTTACTTTCCGGGTCTAGGACTATATCTGTTGTTGGTTGCCATCTCCAGTCTTTTTGTATAAACTGCTTTGCAGCTGTTGAACTTCTCACCCTAACTGTGATGGCCCATGACAGATACTTGTCCATTGGCCAACCTTTGAGATACTCAACTCTCATGACCAACTGGAAAGCTTGGAAATTCATCATCGCCAAATGGATTATTGCCATCGCGGTGATCATAGGTCCTATCCTATTAACAGCAAATCAGATCTTGTGTGGTGTAGAGCTCAGCACTGTATTTTGTGACAATATGTCTATCCTTAAACTGGCTTTGTCAGCAATCTCTATGGTATTATTGCATCCTCCGTCTTCAATATTGTCTGCGGTCTGACCATCCTGTATTATTACACTAGGAGCTTCCTGGTCTGCCTGAGGTTCTCCAAGGAGGTTTTGAAAAAAGCCATTCAGATCCTGGGCACCCATCTGATCGTTTTCTCCACCTTCTTGTGGAGCAGCCTCTATATCATGCTTCGGTACCAGATTCCCGTTGGCTCTATTTCTATTGGGGTTCAGTCACTGCTCACTATCTTTGGAGCCTTCACAGTAATGGTGAACCCCCTCATTTATGGAATTAGAACAGAAGCCCTCAAAATAAAAATTGTTCAAAAATTTTGCAAAGTTAGAGAGAATTTGTAAAAATTTGCTAAGACAGTTCTGAATTGTTGGCTTAATTTGTCAGAGTACTGTTTTCATAAAAAAATCATTAAAAACTTACTTATAAAACCAGAAAAGGTAAATGTGTTACTTTTGTGTTTTCTGTACACTAGAACTATTCATGGCTGTTGTGGGAAGTGATGTGTCACCTTTATCTTTTACTTTTACCACTTTTTAGGAATCTCCCCTTACCCTTATGATCTATGATATTGAGTATGGTCTCTAACATCTAGAAGTAATCATACAGCTTCAACAGTGGTCGGCCATACGCTTGTTCAGCTGACAGCTCTTCCTCTCGATTCCTCCATATACATGCATGCTTGGCTGAGCATGCATATGCTTTCAATAAGGAAATGCTTTGCTGCTTTACCAATCAGGACATTGTTTTTGCAAAGAAATTGAAGTGCTAATGTGGTGAATTTTAACTCTTCCTGGAAACAGAAAGGTCTGCCTATGAAGACCGTATCATACATTGCTGGGGTGAATGATACTGATACAAATACGAGCTCTAAAATGGTGTATTTGTCACCATAATAGAGGAAATCCCATTGTCTGATTTGGAAAGAATTTATTTGCACATTTTATTGGAAAGTAAGTATTTGGTCAATAACTAAAGTTCATCTCAATCCTTTGTTCTATCTCCTTTGTTGGCAATGACAGAAGTCAAAAATTTTCTGTCTTCACAAGGTTGGCACACACTGTTGCTGGTATGTTGGCCAATTACTCCATGCAGATCTCCTCTAGAGCAGTGATATTTTGGGGCTGTCGCTGAGCAACACAGACTTTCAACTCCCTCCAAAGATTTTCTATGAGCTTGAGATCTGGAGACTGGCTAGGCCCCTCCAGGACCTTGAAATGCTTCTTACGAAGCCACACCTTCATTGCCCTGGTGGTGTGCTTAAGATCATTGTCATGCTGAAAGACCCAGCCACGTTTCATCTTCAATGCCCTTGCTGATGGAAGGAGGATTGCACTCATGATACATGGCCCCATTCATTCTTTCATTTACACGGATCAGTCCTCCTGGTCCCTTTTGTAGAGAAACAGTCCCAAAGCATGATGTTGCCGCCCCCATGCTTCACAGTATGTATGGTGTTCTTTGGATGCAACTCAGTATTCTCTCTCTTCCAAACATGACGAGTTGTGTTTCTACCAAACAGTTCTACTTTGGTTTCATCTGACCATATAACATTCTCCCAATACTCTTCTGGATCATCCAAATGCTGTCTAGCAAACTTCAGATGGGCCTGGACATGCACTGGCTTAAGCGGGGGAACACATCTAGCACTGCAGGATCTAAGTCCCTGGCGGCATAGTGTATTACTGATGGGAGCCTTTGTTACGTTGGTCCCAGCTCTCTGCAGGTCATTCACTAGGTCCTCCCATGTGGTTCTGGGGTTTTTGCTCACTGTTCTTGTGATCATTTTGACACCATGTGGTGAAATCTTGCGCGGAGCCCCAGATGGAGGGAGATTATTAGTGGTCTTGTGTGTCTTCCATTCTCTAATTCTTGGTCCCACAGTTGATTTCTTCACACCAAGCTGCTTTCCTATTGCAGTTTCAGTCTTTCCAGCCTGGTGCAGGGCTACAATTTTGTTTCTGGTGTCCTTTGACAGCTCTTTGGTCTTCACCATAGTGGAGTTTGGAGTGTGACTGTTTGAGGTTGTGGACAGGTGTCTTTTATACTAATAACAAGTTCAAACAGGAGCCATAACTACAGGTAATGAGTGGAGGACAGAGGAGCCTCTTAAAGAGGAAGTTACAGGTCTGTGAAAGCCAGAAATCTTGCTTGTTTGTAGGGGATCAAATACTTATTTTCCATCATAATTTGCAAATAAATTATTTCCAGATCAAACTATGTGATTTTCTGGATTTGTTTTCTCATTTTGTTTCTCATATTTGAGGTCGACCTATGATGTCACTTACAGGTCTCTCTCATCTTTTTAAGTGGGAGAACTTGCACAGTTGGTTGCTGACTAAATACTTTTTCCCCCCACTGCAATAACAGTTTAAACCAGCAGTTTCCATCCACTATATAAAAAGCCCCATCTGCAGGTTTTTCTCACTATTTGACTTGAAATCAGAATAAACCTTCCCCGTTTTAGGTCAGTTAGGAACCAAAATTATATATATGTTCGCCAAATGCCAGAATAATGAGAGAGATCATTTTTAGGGCATTTTTATTACTTTCTGCAAAGTCAGAAGTTTCCATACATTTCATTAGTATTTGGTAGCTTTGCCCTTAAACTGTAGGACTTGGGTCAAATGTTTTGGATCCTTCCACAAGCTTCTCACAATAGTTGGTAGGAATTTTTGCTCATTCCTCCTGACAGAACTGGTGTAATTGAGTCATGTTTGTAGGTTGCCTTGCTCGCTCTGGCCTTTTCAGCTTTGCAGCATTTTTAGGGTGGGTAAGTACCAATATTCATGGATCTTCCCATCTCAATAGTATAAGGCTGCAGCTGACGGTTTTACCTTGACTGATTACAAAATATTAGGAAACCACGCTTTTTTAAAAATATAAAAAGAGCAAATTATTAAAAAGAAAAAAAATGGGGTCCCCCCACTTTTCATAACCAATCAAGGTAAAACCGACAGATGCAGCTTGATACTATCAGGATGGGAAGGTCCATCGATGGGTGCCTTCCTGCCCTATAAATGTCAGCCAGCAGCCACCCCAGAAGCTGACCATCACAATAGATGGTCCATTTTCTGATGCTAACCTGGCTCTTTCCAGTACCCCTGGTGCATTGAGTACTGGGGTAATAGTGACAAGGGGTTAGTGTCAGCCTTGTGGTAAGGAAAAACAATGCTGGCTGACACCAAGTCCAAATGATGGAGAGGCCTCCCCCAGTAGTTATATAGGTATTCAGGGCCTCCCCCAGTAGTTATATAGGTAGTATAGTATAGTTATATAGGTAACCTCCCCCCGACAGTTATAGAAGTAGTTATATAGGTAGACAGGGCCTCCCCCAGTAGTTATATAGGTAGCATAGTATAGTTATATAGGTAGCCTCCCCCAACAGTTATAGAAGTAGTTAGGGCCTCCTCCAGCAGTTATGGAGATAGTCAGCAAACCCTATTATAAATAAAAAAATAAATAATACTCAAATTTCCTCTGTCTCCTTTTCTCTAAGTCCAGAGCGAGGGAACTACTTCCGGCGTCTACTAGGCCATTAGCTTACGGCCTAGTACAGGCAGTGGAGCAGGTGGTTCAATGACATCACTTCAGGAGGCTGAAAGGCCAGGATCTGCCTGAGCCGCAACGGCGGTGGCTGTGATCGCTGTATCTCTTGGTCTATGTGACAAAGCGATGCAGCTGTATGGCGAGGTGGGGCTGTGGGCCCCCTGGCTCAGGGGCCACAGTGGTAGCAAGTGCAACTGCTGTGGCCCCTGTACTGTGCCACAGTTTGGGAAGATCGCCAGTCCGGGCCTGACCATTTTATATAACAAATAGAGGAAACCTTGGTCCGACGTAGTCCATCAAATTTGTTGTAGTCCAAAAGGGAAACCTATAAAGAAAAAAACAGACACATTACAGATACGACACTACCCAGCTTTCCTGGATGCTATCCAGCACCCAGAAAAGATGGGTGACATCCCCACAGCACCCAGCTGGTTGCCTGCTGTGGGGGATGGGTTACACTCAGCTTTCCTGGTTGCTGGATAGGCTATCCAGCATCCAGGGAAGCTGTATGGGTCAAGGGGGTGTCAGATGGGGTGGACAGGGAGGGAGTCATGGAGGTCACTTACCTCCTTCTACTGGCTGCACTGCCAATGCCACAGCTAGACTGTACAGTCTAGCTGAGCTAGAGGGGTGATGCTTCCCTGGCACCATTGCTATGCTACACTTGCCGGCTGTCACTGCAGCGAGCGTCCGTGACAGCCTGCAAGTCTCCTGCCAACACAAAACAGTGGATTGAACAGCACATTTCTGAGGATTCAGGGCATATGCCCTGAATCCCTGTGACTTCCCTTTGAAAATCGATAGGACGTTGTTCCAAAAATTAGGAATGTTCCACCAAAATCGGTAAAATTGGGAGGTGTGATATAGGGCCCCCGCAGAGTGTACAAATTCAGTAGGTTATAGATATGTAGGGTCTCCCAGTATATAGGTAGGTATATATGTCCCCAGTAGGTTATAGGTATATAGAGCCCCCCAGCATCTAGGTAGATATATATGTCCCTGAGTAGGTTATAGGAGACCCCATTATGTAGGTAGGTATTTCAGCTCCGATAAAAAAAAATAATAATAATACCACTCCGATTACTGCTGATGAAGCACACTCTGCTGCCTGTGTCCAGAGGACAGTTGAATAGACCGCTGGTGCTCTTGGCCCCTGGCAGCAGTCCAGAAGCTGGCAATGCACTGGCAATCTGTTCTGCAGGCAGATTGCTGGTTTGGGGCAGCGACAGTTTAAAAAAAATGCCTGGTAATGCCATGGTGCTAGAGTGTAGACTGAATGTAGGTTAGGGTGCCCCAGATAAAACTGCAGCTGCCCCGAGCCAGCATTCTGCCCGCAGAGCAGAATTTTATTGCTTTGTCGGAATCCAGGCCACCAGGGCCGTTGCTAGGGGCGGGTGAGGCGGGCAATAGCCAGGGGCGCTGCTCCCCAGAGGGGGCGCCGCGGCCGCCCGCCTCGCCTTCCCGGCGAATGGCCTCTGACTCTACATGGCCGTTGTAAAAAAGGCCATGCAGAGTCAAAGCCAGCAGCTGCACATGCTCAGTGCAGCTGCCAGTACAGGGAGGATGCAGGCTGGATCGTCACCATCCTTTCTGCTCCCCTGTATGTACAGCGCTCAGCGAGCGCTGTACTTACGCAGCAGTGTCACAGAGGGCGCACGGCTTTCCTCACGCCCCCTGCCACGCTGGATCTCTTCGGTCGGTAGCCTCTGCTGGCCCAGGAGATCCTGGGACCTACATGACAGCGTAAGTGGTGTGATGATATAATAACACCGCTTACACCGTTCACTAGCTTCTGGACCTGGACGCGGTGACCATAGAGAGGTGAGTACTTTTTTAAAAATTTTATTATCATTAGCTGCAGGGGGTATATTACTGGAGACAGGGGCTACTACATGGCTACAAGGGGGCTACTACATTGCTACAGGGGGGCATATTACCCGGCTCCAGGGGGCTACTAGCTGGCTACAGCGGGCTACTATATGGCTATAGGGGGCTACTACGTGGCTCAGGGGGCTACTATCTGGCTCCAGGGGGCAATTACCTGGCTACAGGGGCTACTGTCTGGCTTCAGGGGGCTACTACATGGCTTCAGGGGGCTACTACCTGGCTACAGGGGGAAACTACCTGGCTCCAGGGGACTACTGTCTGGCTACAGGGGCCTGCTATCTGGCTACAGGGGCTACTACATGGCTACAGGGGGCTACTATCTGGCTACAGGGGGCTGAGTGCACGCTAGGGTGTAGCCTGAGTGTGCTGTTATACTCAGACTGGTTAGCTTTGTGGAATCTGTTGCAGTTGTTAGATAACGCTAATCGAGTATGGGTGGGAGGCTGTAGCAGTGGGAGGTTGTAGTTAGGTCCTGTTTTGGGGCTTCAGTTGGATTTTATTGTCTTACAAACCTGTAGAGCAGGGGTGTCAAACTTATTTTCACTGTGGGCCACAACAGTGTTTTGGTTGACCTCACTGGGCATTGGAGGCTGGCTAGGTGCCTTGGTAGGGCTGTCGGAGCTGTGCCACCACCTGTGAGTTGCACACCAGCTGTGTCTATGTCCCCAGGAGCTACATAAAAGAGTGTGCTTGGCCAGATTTGGCCCTCAAACCTTCAGTTTGTCACCTATGCTGTAGAGTGTTCAGGATTTTAAGGCCTGAAGATAGCTTAGATTTTGTGGTCTGGGTTGAGGCTTGATTGGGACAGTCCACAGAACAGTAGTCTGGGGCCAAAGAAACAAAACTAAACAATTCACTCTCTCCCATAGGTCTAGTGGTGGCAGATGTAGAGCTGACTGGGGAGTATCTTTAGGGGGAACAACATGATGGGTTAGAGCATTTGAGAGCAGAGTCTACAAGGAGAGAGGAAATCACCAGAAAGAGCACAGGAAGTATGAGATCGGTGTGGGCCTGTGTGAAGTAACAGAGGCTTGGGTGGGGCTCCTGTGAAGTGAGCAGAGACCTGAAACTGATTTCACACTGTTACATATTGTTACAGAAATTGGTAAACACTGTATTTTCTAAAACAAAAAGCATAATAGTGCCACCTAGTGTGAATGGAACAGCAAAGCTTTTGTGCTTTAGCTCCAGATAGCCTTGTCACTGTATGTGAAGTAAAATCGTTCTGTTCTAGTTACCACAAAGAAACAAGAACCCCATCAATATGGAGCACGTTGCTTTTTGGTACAAGTCACATCTAAAATCCTGCCTAAGAAAGTTTTTTTTTAAGAATTGTTATTTTATGGGTATGTGACATCTCGGGGAGAGGATGGGGTGGTCAATTAACTCTCAGGATCATAGACTTGGTTAAACAGATCCCTCTCATTTTTCCAGAGCACTATATGAAATGAAAGGGGAGCTTTGATTAGTTGTTATGGGCAATAAAGAAAGTTTTAGACCTAGACATGTGACCCTAGGTGTTTCTAGGTTTCATTCCTAATTTCCTTCTTGTGTTAATCGTATAATTTACATATTTTACCACTTAACATATTCAATGGATTGCTTTACATTAAAGGGGAAGCATCGATAAAATATGCCATCAATGTCTGATAGGTGAGGGTCCCAACTCTGGTTCCCGCATCTATTTTGAGACTGAGACCCCTAAAGTCTCAGTGCAGAACAAAGAGAAGGTCACGCTTGCATTCTGCTGTATGGGAGTTCTTATTACAGCTGAGCAGTGACTCGAACCTATCAGACCTTCATGCCATAAATATCTGAGATAGGGACATCCCTTTAACTATAACATACTGGTTTCTCATGATGATCATGTGGGCACAAAAGCTGTGCCCATGCAATCAACAGCTGAAGCCCCACAGTGACTACGAGTCAGACACCTGCTGTAATGGCCAAGATCAAAGAAACCCTGATCTCAGCCATTTACATCCCTTGCAACATCAGGCACCAGGCTGTGAAGATCTCCTTGATCCCAGTATAGTCCTTCTTAGTAGATTCTGCCTGTGGACTGCAATTAGGTCCTCATAATATTAATGTGGGTTGGTCACCCTCCAGGCTGTCAGCTTGCATCTATCACAATGTGCGCCGTGGTTCCTGCTCCAGAAAATAAGCGCATTCGTATTTTCTGCCACTGCTCCACTCCTACTCACCTCTCCCTGCTCCTGCTCCCTTCCTCTGCTTGCATTGAATCTTTAAGATTTAAATGGCCAGCATAGTCGTGACCTCCATTCCACTCCCATCTCCACCTTTATCAGGACACCTCCCCCTGTCAATTTTGCTGTTTGTTGTTGTTACTACTCCTGAATTTGCCAATGTGTCTGTGTTTCATGTTCTTGGTTTTGACCCCTGCTTAAAGAATTCTAACTACTCTCTGCCTGTCGCCTTCCCTGACCTCCTAGCCCGTCACCCGACCATGCCTATGTCTGCTCCTTCTGAACCTTGTTGGCACCTCGGCTGTTACTGTGAACGGCCACGTCAGAGGCAGCGATCTGGGAGTTCCCCACAGCCAAGTCCATTCTGACTTGTGGGGGTCTCTAGTGAATACCAGGGGGATCCTTAGACTCCACTTTCTGGCACGATTTTAGTCATCTCTAATGGTGTCCCAGTGCATCCACCACCTGCCTCATGACAGTACAAACTGGCCATGGAACTATGCCAGAGGTCCCTGATATCGTGGTCAAAGTGGCCTGTTAAATCATGCGTCAAGAGCATTTCTGTCAGATGCTTCAGGTTTTTGCAGCACACCTCCCAGAAATCGCGCCTGCACCTGCTGTAGTTGCGCCTCCAGCTACCATTGCCAGTCCTGGCCTGCACCTGCTGCTGTCACCACATTACCACGAGGACCCGAAGACATGCCGTGAGTTTCTAAACCAATGCACCAATCATTTTGAGGTCCTGGCGCATAAGTTCCTCACAGATCGACCCAAAGTGGCCTTCATTATTCTCCCTGGGGAAGCCCTGAGCTGGGCCACACCCCTCTAGGAGCGAGGGGATCCCTTGATCCACCCCTCAGGACCTGCCATTTTGAAGATGTTGTGACCCAGTTATCTAAACCTTGCTTGCGCCTGCCCTTTTTTTGAATGCATCAGCTTTAAAAATTAACTGGTCACTTACCGCCTAATATATCCCACTCTTTGACCTGTTCCAGAGTTCAAATCAGATAGTCTTATGGCAATGTATATGTTATATGTATAGACACCAAATGATTCCGGATTTTCTGTAACTGAAAAAATTAGCATAAAACTTTGCACAAAAAATTTGCACAAAAAAAAACTGTTCCAAAATTGGAACTAAGTTTGGTCAGGAGTTTCTGGAAACATTCTGCTAATGACATGTAGTACGAAGACAGTATTGACCAAAAGCTCCATTAATTGTAACCCATACATGTTTAATTCCACTAATGAGTCTTCCATAATGATCTCCCTTGTGTTTCATCTTCCAAGGTCTCCACTCCCCGAGGAATACCCTTCAGATATAACAACATATGAGTGAGGTTTATAAAAGCGTCCAGTAAAGAATGATTTCACTTTGGCCAAAGTCCTCCGTTTACTTTTGAATGTTTGCAACATATTATGTAGGAATTGCTTTGCAAAATAACACATTCACTTATTTATATTTTTTTATATTTTATTGAAATTTTTTTTTCATTTAAAATTAAAATAAAATTATATTTTTCATTTCATCAACAATTGCACAACTCCAAGATGACTGAGATGAAGAACCTATCTGACACCAGCTCAAGTTTCATACTCCTTGGAGTAATTGAATTGGAAAAATGTAGACATCTTTATTCGGCTCTCGGTCTTCTCCTGTATCTTGCCACCATCTTTCTATGCTCTTCAATATTGTTCATTATCTGGACGGAAGAAAGTCTCCATGAACCAATGTACATCTTCATAGGCAACCTGGTCTTCAATGGGATATTCGGAAGTTCAGCTTTCCTCCCTAAGCTTATCACTGACTTACTTTTCAGGTCTAGGACTATATCTGTCGTTGGTTGCCACCTTCAGTCTTTTTGTATGAACTGTTTTTCAGCTGTTGAACTTACCACCTTAACTTTAATGGCCCATGACAGATACCTGTCCATTGGCCAACCCTTGAGATACTCAACTCTCATGACCAACGGGAAAGCTTGGAAATTCATCATCGCCAACTGGACTATTGCCATCGCTGTGGTCGTAGGTCCTATCCTAATGACAGCACATCAGTTCTTGTGTGGTATAGACATCAACAATGTATTTTGTGACAACATGTCTCTCATTAAACTGGCTTGTGGTGATACTCTCATCAGCAATCTCTATGGAGCCATTGCTTCTTCCCTCTTCAATATCATCTGTTTTCTAATCATCCTGTATTATTACATCAGAACCTTCCAGGTCTGTCTGCGATTCTCCAAAGAGGTTTATCAAAAAGCCATTCAGATCCTGGGCACGCACTTGATCACTTTCTCCACCTTCATGGTGACCAGCCTCTTTATCCAGCTGCGTTACCGCATTCCCACTGGCTCCATTTCTATCGGGGTCCACACACTGCTCACTGTCTTTGGAGCCATCACATTAATAGTGAACCCCCTCATTTATGGAATCAGGACAGAAGCCCTCAAATAAAAATTGTTCAAAAATGTTGCAAAATAAGAGAGAATTTTGAAAAATTTGCTAAAACACTTCTGCATTGTTGGCTTTATCTAATAAAATATTGTTTTCATAGATTTTGGAAAAATTATTAAAAAAACTTACATATAAAACCACAAAAAGTAAGTTTGCTACTTTTGTATTTTCTGGGACTATTCAGGGCTGTTGTGGGTGGAGATAAGTGTCACCTTTATCTCTTACTTTTACCATTGTTTAGGAATCTTCCCTTACCCTTATGATCTATGATGATGACTATGGTCTCTAATTTCTAGAACAGCTTCAACAGTGTCAGAGTAACCAAAAATAGTGATATGATACAATCACACTCACTACTCAAATAATCACCAAACCAAACAAGGGAGAAAGAATAATTCCAAGAAACAATAAAATATAGCCTTTATTATAAATACCAATAAAAGAGCATCGCTCACAAACACCAAAAACAAAAAAGATAAATGAATAACGTGCCAACAAGACAAAAAAAAAAAGTTGGGAGAAAAACCCTAAAAAACCATATTAGTAGAGATGGGCGAATTTCCCGAAATTCGTTTCGTTCACTTCGCCGAATTTCTCGGCAAAAAAAACTTCGTTCCGAATTACTTGGGGCACAAAACACAAAAAAAACACTATTTCCGGGCTGCACAGAGCCTCGGTGCTGTAGAACGTTTGCCATTTTTAAATATAAAGGGGGAGTTTGGGTTTTGGGTCTTCATAAAATGTTGTTTTTAGTATACAGCACATGACTCCGGGCCCCCTTAGAAAACGCTTTACTAAAAATTCCCCGAGCACTTTAAAAGGGCAAAAAATGACCAAAAAACCAAGCGGGAAAAGTTGCCCGATAAAGTCACCAAAAACTGGAAAAAAAAAAGGTGAAGCTCAGGTGGCAACATTAGTACAGAGTGTGGAGGGACGGGCTAGCCCAGCAGCATAAGGTTCAGACTGGCACAATGACACAGTGTGTAGGCACGGCAGCACCCCCACACACATGAGGTCAGACAGTGGGCCCCAAGACCCCAGTTTAGGTCACGCAGAGCACAAGGCAGGCGTGGCACAATGACACAGGGGGAAAAACAGGATAGGCCCCAGAGTGGGGACAAGAACATTTGAGGTCACGGAAGGCCCCCAAAAAAGCATGGGTCCAGGAACAATGACACAGTGTGTAGGTCACGCAGCAGCCACACCAGCCTTTTAGGGCAACGTGGCACAATGAAAAAGAGGGGGGTAGGGCACCGGCAGCACCCAGACACATGAGGTCAAAACAGTTTCACAATGACTTGGAGGTTGCAAAAAAGGAGAGGACAGAGTGGGGACAATGACAATGTGTAGGTCACGGGAGCAGCCACAGCACACATAGGTCAACAGTGGCACAATACATTTTTGGAGGTGTCAAAAAAGGGGTAGGCCACAGAGTGGGACAAAAGACCAGTGTTTAGGTCACGCAGCAGCCACAGACACATGAGTCAGACAGTGGCACAATGACACATGTGAGGTCACGGCACAGCCACAGCAGCGGGTAGGCAACAGGGGCACAATGACAAGTGGTAGGTCACGGCAGCACCACAAACCCGCACATGAGGCAGGCAGGACAATGACATTCTGGAGGTGGGAAAAAAAAGATAGACAAAACAAG
>JAODAL010053397.1:0-25318 GCA_025379985.1 Phyllomedusa bahiana | reverse complement strand
TCTTTTTGTCAGGGGGCAAACTTAAAAATCAAAAGGGATGAAACAATTATTCCTTCACTGACCCCTATAACCAAATAAAGAATAAAAAACGAGTGCCAGAGATAAATGTACGTAGAGAATAAATATGGATAAAAAAGAAATATTACACAAAAACTTTATAACAAAAACAGTAATAACAATAAAAAGTAACACAGACAGATATCAGAAAGGACATAATGAAAAAACAATATAAACAAGGGGAAATAAATAAAAACATTGCCACAAACATAAAAAAAAAAAAGCTGGTGGGTTACCAGAATTAAAAATTAAAAAACAAGAAATTTAACACATATAAAAAAATAAGTGGAGATTTGTTCAGCTCTTTTTCCCCGGTAATATATTTTGCACAAATGTAATATTAGAAATAGTATTGATAAGTAAAATGAGAAAGGGAGCACACAGCGGAAAACAAAAAAAATAAAAAGTATTAAATAATATAAAAAACTAAGTATTAAACCAACCCCCAACCAACCACCACCCAATACGATTTTGCCAGGACATACGGGAGCACGGGGGGGTCTCTATGGGTTTGATTATAAATATTCATTTTTTTATGCTTTTGTAAAAAAAAGGTAAATATAAATGTCAACTCATCCGAAAAAACAAGCTCCTACACAGCTCCTTACAAAAAAAAAGTTATTTTTTTTTTTAAAAAAAAAGGGGTTTTTTTTATAAAAGCGAAAAACAAAAAAAAAACCCAAAAATTTAGTATCACGTAACGAATGCCTCTGAGAAAAGTTAACATGTGATTTACCCCGCATGGTGACCTCTGTAAAAAAAAAAAAAACACTACAGATTCCCTTTTGTTCATCTCGCCTTCCCAAAAATTTTTGATAAAAGGGGTCAAAGTGTTTTATAAACACCAAAATGGTACCAACGAAAAATTTGAACCCCCCTGCAAAAAACATGCCCTTTGTTAGCTCCAAAATTTTGGTAAAAAAAAAAAAAGTATATGACAACATAAAAATCAATTTTTTCACCACATTTTATTGTTCAAGAAAGCCCGTCTTAATAGTACCTTTTAAAAGACTCCTGTCCACAGACTCAATTTAAAGACTCTAACCCCTTTCATGGGGAAGGGTGTAATTTAAAATAAAAGGCTAATAAATACTTAAAAAGGGGGTTTTTATGTCACGGTCGGAGATAGTGGATCCTTGGACACCGCAGCGAATTGGTAACCACGCCCGGGAGCGGGAAACTAAATAGGTCCGGGTTGTCTCCAGAGCCCGTCGCAAAGTGGGTAGGACTTTGCTGCGGGCGGGGAGGTTTACCAGGTCGCTACCCCTGACGTGACTTGCTTGCGGATGGCAGCCGTAGGTGTAGCGTGTGGTGAGCCTAAGTTGCGTCCGGTGCCTCCTGAGCGTTTTCCCTGGGGGTCCTTTAGCTCACGGATCGACGTCTTTTTTAGTCAGAGTATTGGACATTTACATAGGCACTCTTGACTGCAGGTTAATTGGGTTCACTGGGCCTCAACTCCAGTTTTATTCAGTCTACAGCTATTACAACAAAATCATTCGGCCGTGCTGGCCAACTAAACTACCACATAGGAAATGACCCTGACTATCGGTATTCTGGGCCAACGTCCAGCTTCATCACAGTGTACTCTATGTACGTTATGGCTTACCTCAAGCCTATGGGGGCCAGGAGGCCTCTTCCGGCTCCTCTGCATGCACTACCAACTAGACAGGACCATGCCCCCCTGATCAACCTGTAGTAGGAGGCTCTTTAATTGCCCTAAAGGAGGATTGGCCGCAAAACTGGCATGGAACGTGGGGACGGGCCTCCCACCCAACGCTACGAAACCGTCCCGGGGGAAAGGAGACCCTTCCCTGGAGAGGACTGCAATAGGCAGCCAATTTATCTAGCATATACTGTGTCAGTATAACAACCTATTGTCACTGACACCACGACAAGTCTCCTATACCACCACCGAACCCTGATCATTTCGGTAGGGCCACGTTTTTTATGTCATCCAGGGTTCCCTGACCACTGATGCCACATTGTGCAGAGCAGAAGTATAGAAGGAACTTATGGATTAGAGGAATATGGTAACGAAAAAGGTTCAATACAGGGGGGATGTTGAGACAAATTTGGGCGGGTTCTCAGCTGGTTGAGGATTCCCACCCTCAGGGCATACACACTTTAGATCCGTCGGCCGCGGACGGCATTATGTAACTGAAATGTTTAGGACCGTCTGGGGAGGTGATAGGCCTAGATGTGGATTTTGTACCAATAACACTAATCGGATGGGTGTGGGGCGAATCTTCCAATAGCTATACTTGATCAAATTGATTGGGCTATCCATTTCGTTGTCTGACTCGGTTAGTTACGTCGTACAACCATGCAAAGCTCTGCTTACAACAGATAGTTACACCTTCACTGCACATATGATGACCCTTCACAGGGTTACTAGTGGAAAATCCCAATACAGACGCCCTTCTATCCATTGGTTCTCTGTAGTCTTCTTCCATACCCAGGTTTACCCTACCGGCCCATAGTCCCACTGGGCAAAGGTTTTCACCTATCGTGGGTCTCACTTCAGCTAAAAGCAAACTGCGTTAGTCACCAGCAACCCCAACACTACTGTCTACAAGTTGCTTGTAATTGACAGACACAAAATGTCAGGGTTTCTTTCATAAAACTTGGACAACGTGGGCCGCGATCCTGAGCCCATATCACGTATATAGCATTTGGTACTGATGGTATTTATTTTCGACCTTTCGGAGATAGGTCACATAAGTCCCTCTGGTCACGTCATATGACACTTCTGCCTGCTTTTACAGCCTACTACAATCACTACCCTATTTTCTCCTGGACTAGCACACACCCGTGTTTTTGGTACATACTGTAGCTATCCCAATAACCTGAATAGGTATCAATAATCACAGGCGTTTACTAGTAGGCCCCCGCTTCCTCTGGGAAACCTCTACCGCTGATCTCAGCTTTCTACCAGGTGAGTTTCTTAATGTCCTGCGGGACTCACTTGTCCCTCCATACACTTGACGTACAGCAGAGTGGGAAGTCACATACATGCCTGTTTCCGTTTTTTTCAGCAATATCTTGCTATGACCACAGGGTCCTAGTACCTCACTGAGCTTTTCAGCCCCTAACAGTGTGGTTTGACTTGTGGTAACCCTTGTGCAGGCTTACTTATCACTATAGGGGCCACAACAATGAATATTCCGCAATACAAACATCACCACAATCCAGCAGGCATGCTAATCGGTTGCAGACGTCACCATTGGCACCATCTATAGACGATTTGTCTGCCGATGATGACCTTACCTAGGCACCCTCACAAGGGACAGCGGATATCTTCCCCTGTGCACTCCTTCTCATGGGCTTTCTTGCAGAGACACTCTGCATGAATGGGTGGATATGTTTTCCCTCACAATACCCTTATATACCCGTCTCTAAAGGGACGAACTCTCAGCTTCTACCTGGGATTACTTCTAATATCTTGATCCCCTTCAATTATCACAACGAGTGGGAGGCACTGGCAGACACAATTTTATACAAGGGGACATTAGTTCATAAATACCGCCCGGCTATTAACTTTATTGTTCTCCCAACTATACAACAAAAATTGCCATGTTCACATTTAGGCAACTTCAGTCACCTTTTTAGCCTTCTGTTGGTTCAGGGACATCTCGCTGCAAATGGCATCCCTCTGCCGCTCCGCACACAAACCACAGGGACATAATACACCTCTGAGACATTATTTAATATGTTTTCATCTCCTGTAAGAAAAATGTATCAGCTGCCTCAGAACTCAGACACCTCTTTACAATCTGGGGATTTTAAACCTGCTCACCCTGCCTCTCCTACTAGGGTTCAAGCCTACACCTCATCTGTGGTGTCTAGCAGCTCACTCCTTCATCATTGCAGTCTTTGTGGACCGGGCAGTTAAACGCACTGGCAATACAGCAACCATTGAGGCAAGTGAAATCCCGTAGTACTACAGAGTCAGCACACATTTTCTATAACACCGAGTTATCTGAGGTCTCATTTCATGCAGGATACATCTCACCAGAGTCTGAAACACCCTCATTAAACTAGTCTCCTCACACGTGAGGAGAGGAAAACATTCTCAGAGCTTCCAAGCTGCACAATGGTGGATCATAAAGGCTCCTCTCTGGAACGATCAGCAGGTAACACTGAACTGGAGGCCATCAATCCCTGGGCCCGCATTACCTGCCCGCGACTTGCAGGCTACCATCAAGGTTACCACACAGCGCTCGTGGGGTCACTGCAGGACACACTCTACTGCTGGACACCAGGACACTCCGCACACATCTGTAGCATACTTCACCATTCACAGGTTTCCATTTTCAGGGGGGATGCAGAGGACACTCTTATTGCTAGGGGCAACAAACATTAGCGCCTCCTGGTCTGTACCTTAACCCTGTCGCATATTGTCATGTACCCCAGAACTCAAATTCTCTGCTATTCTACTAGCACAGTTATCATGACCTCATAGGGGGCACACTGAGCTTGTTGGGCTCTAACTCCTGTAAATAGCTGCAGCACCAGTGGTTACTTGTTTCACTCAGTTGCGTAGCTGGAGCTAGCTTTGTGTTGCCACTAACCTCCCCCTGCAACAGATTTTGTGACATCACTACTTGATTAAATTTTTCTTATGTATTTGCGCTTTTTCATATGGCACATTATTACTACATACAGTTTGTTACAGATTCACCGTCCCCACACGGTAATGCAGCCTGGGAGACACTGAGTTCATAGTTTCAAAGTCCTGGCTGCTCTCAGGCTACTCTTTTCTGTATAGGCTCGGCCCACTGCTACTCCTCCAGGGGACAATTCCAGGAAAGATCCTTCCTGTTGACTGATAACTTTGCGGTTGCCACAAGTGCCCACAAAATGTTGGAAGTCTCTTGCAAAGTTAGACACCCGGACTATAAGTTCTCACACACCCTCTAGCCAATGGGCGAACAGTCCAACAACAGGTTCTCAAAAGTTCATTGGAAAGTCTTTACCCGTTTTGGTCGAAGTCTTTCATACCAGGCTGCGATGTGATGGGTGCACTCTGCGAGACATTTGACGGCAAGTCCAAGTCCAACCACAGAGGAGATCATCCACCAGCAGCAAATGCATCAGTGGCGCAATCCTCTTGGCCTGAGATAACGGACCTCAGGAAGGAGAGCATCTTGCTTAGGCCCATCAGCACGAGCTCTCCTGATGAGACAGTGGCGGTTCTCGGTCTTGCTGCGATTTTTTGGACGCAGGGATTTTCCCTTTGCGGGAGGACTTGGCTTTTGTCGGTCAAGGTATGTGGCCATGCCGATGGGTGGGTCATCCGGACGATCCCACTCAAGATGTCCTCCATGGCAGAAGTCCTTGCTCCACTGATGCAGTCCTTCAGTGGACCATACCAAAGCTGATGCGGGTGTGTTCTCTTTAGAAAAAAACCTTTGTCACCAGAGAGAACAATGCCAGCAGCAGTCTAGGCTAAACTGCAGCAGCTATGTAAAACTGTCTTTTTTTCTCTGCACCAATTTGTGCACGTGCCACGTATAATGTGCCAACCAGGTTAGTCGTGCCAATTATGGCCCACGGCATCCTCCACCATTTGTGACGCCCCGCCTTCGCAGTCACAAACGGACGGGCCGCCTGAGCCGCCTGGGGGTCCTTTAGCTCACGGATCGCCGTGTTTGTGATCGGTATTGGCACATACAATAAGGCACTCTTGACTGCAGGCTTTGGGCTTCACTGGCCTCAACCAGTTTTATTCAGACCACAGCTATTACAACAAAATCCTCGGCCGTCTGGCCACCTAAACTACATATAGAAATTAGACCCTGTCTATAGGTTATTCTGGACTAACGTCCTGCATCAAAACATGTGTACTCTCCTCATACGTTATGTCTTCCCTCCAAGCCTCTGGTGGCAGAGACTCTCTCCAGTCTCCTCTGCTGCACTACACAGCTAAGCAGACACATCGCCCCAATGATCACTGTAGTAGGAGGCCTCTTATAGCCCTACAGGGATAGCCCTACACCTGGCTGCTGGAACGTGGGGACGGCATCCCAACCAACGCTGACCGTCCCGGGAAAGGAGACCCATACTGGCTGGCAAGGCAGCCATCTCTAGCTACCTGTGTCAGTAAAACATTTGTCACTGAAACCAGCAAGTCTCCTTACCCACGAAACCCAGGACATTCGGTGGCACGTTTGTTATCATCGTACCCTGCTGAATTCACATAGTGGCAGAGACCTGAAAACTGCACTCACACGTACACTCAGGCCCACACGTGGTACGAATCTTTCCAGGCGAGGCTCGTTGTTGGGGGAACAGGTGGTTATGTCCGGACAGGCGGCCTTATAGTTCTAGACGTGGAAAGGCAAAAGGGCAGGGCAGCGGCTTGATTCGTGGGTCGAGGAACGGAAGGCTATTGGCACCTATAAGATCCGGCACTAGACTCAGGAGAGGGGCAGGCTTATATAAGGCAGAGACCATGCAATACCCAACTACCGGTGCGATGGGTGGCCCTTTAAATTTCACAGAGGCCGGCAACGCCCAAGGGAGGCGGTGGTCCGCGCGCGCCAGGAGACTGGAGCTGCAGCAGGAGCGCGGCCAGGTAAGTAGGCAGGGACCCGCTCGTGCAGGGACCACGGAAGTGCCTGCGACCCGGGACGGGGTTTGCAGGTCCACCCGTGACAGAACCCCCACCCCCCCATGGGCCTCCCCCTCTTTCTGGCCTGAAGGACTTCTGAAGGGATTTTTAAGGCCCAGATATTGTCCTCTGGCTTCCAGACCTCTCCCTTCCAGTCATGAAAAAAACGCTTCCCCTCTAAACCCGTCTTCATATCTAGAATCTCCTTTACCGTAAAGACATTGGTGGCATCGGCCTCAGGAATGGGAGGAGCAACTACCTGAGAGAAGCGATTTAGGATGACCGGTTTCAGAAGAGAGACATGGAAGGGGAGTTCGGGGGGGGGGGGGGACCCCATAGGGGGAGGAAGGCGGAGCTTGTATGCCACTGGATTTATGCGCTTAAGCACTTCGAATGGGCCCAGGAACCGGGGACCCAGCTTATAGCTGGGAACCTTGAAATGGATATATTTAGCCAACAACCACACCAGGAGAGAAGATCGGCGGGGGTCTTCGCTTTTTGTCAGCTTGTGCCTTGGTACGAGCGGAAGCCTGGAGTAGAGAATGATGCGTCTGCTTCCAGATAGCTGTCAGGTCCTGGACCAGGCAGGGACCTTAGAGGGTACAGAAAGGGGGAGGGAGTGGGCGGTACAATGAAAAAAGGAGCAACTCCAGCGGGCTCCGAGTCTAAGGAGTTATAGGAAAACTCAGCCCAGGGTAACAAACTAGACCAATCATCCTGGCGTGCAGAGACAAAGTGGCGCAGGTAGCAGCCTAGGGTCTGATTAACTCTTTTTTACTTCCATTAGCCCTGGGGGGTGGTGGGCCGAAGAAAAGGGTCCAGTTTCACTTGTAGCGGGTTACAGAGGGAGCGCCAGAATCTGGAGACAAATTGGACCCTCCGGTCCGACACTATGTGCCGAGGAAGCCCATGCAGCTGGAAAATATGTAGAAAAAATAGACTGCAAGGCGAGGGGCTGAGGGTAGGCCCCGCAGAGGAAAAAAGTGAGACATTTTGGAAAACCGGTCTGTAACCACCCAGATCACGGTGTTACCAGAGGAAGGAGGGAGATCCATGATAAAATCCATGGCCACATGGGTCCAAGGACAGCTGGGTATCGGTAATGGAAGGAGCAGACCTGCCAGCTTGAATGAGGGGACTTTTTCCCGGGGCACAGGAAGCCAGGACTCCACGAACTCACGAACATCCTGGACTAGACCCGCCACCATTAAAATCAAGAGATGAGGAGCAAGACCTCGCACTCCTGGGTGCCCCCCCAAAACGGAGCAATGACCCCACGACAGTATCTTTTTCCCAAAGGCGGACAAGTATGTCTTGCCGGGAGGAATACGTTGTAGGTCTACAGGCGCGGCAGAGATGAGCCGTTCTGGAGGGATAATGTGCCATGGAGTGGGTTCGTCCCCAGTTACATGAAAATTAAATCGGGAGAAGAAGAGGGACCAACGAGCCTGGCGTGGATTTAAGCGTTGAGCCGTCTGGAGATATAACAGGTTTTTATGGTCGGCATAGATGTTGACTGGGTTGATGCACCCCCCAAAGAGATACCCTTTCCTCCAGGGCCATCTTGATGGTCAGTAACTCCCAGTCGCCGATTGAGTAATTCCTTTCTGCATAGGAAAAACGTTTAGAGAAAAAAACGCAAGTGAGGGTCTTGCCTTTGGGCCCTTCTGGGAGAGTACAGCCCCGGCCCCCACCGAGGGGCATCGACCCGAGGGAAAAAACGGTTTCTCTGTATCTGGCCAGGAGAGCACAGGCGCAGAGGCGAAGGCAGACTTTAACTTGGTGAAGGCTTCCTCTGCCACTGGTGGCCAGAGCTTTGGATTGGCGTTCTTCTTGGTCAATGCCACTATGGGAGATACCAGCGAGGAAAAATTTGTGGTATAAATTGCCTGTAAAAGTTGGCGAACCCCAGGAATCTCTGTATGGCTCGGAGACCCACGGGGCATGGCCCTGTAGGACGGCAGACAACTTAGGGGGTCCATCTGCGGGCCCCCTGTCGGAAATATGTAGCCGAGAATGGTAGGCTCTGCTGATGGAACAGACACTTCTCGAGCTTGGCATAGAAGCGGTTGGCCCTTAGACGTCTGAGGACCTGTCGTACATGAACTTGATGGGACTCAAGGTCGGGGGAGAACACCAGAATATCATCCAGGTAGACGACCACGCACGTGTACAGGAGGTCCCGGAATATGTCATTGACAAATTCTTGGAAGACGGCTGGGGCATTGCAGTGTCCGAAGGGCATGACCAGGTACTCGAAGTGCCCGTCGCGAGTGTTGAAGGCGGTCTTCCATTCATCACCCTCACGTATCCGTATGAGGTTATAAGCCCCTGTAAGTCCAATTTAGTAAATATCTTGGCACCTCATAGCCGGTCAAAAAGCTCCGTGATCAGGGGCAGAGGATAGCAGTTCTTTACCGTGATCTTGTTGAGCCCTCGATAGTTTATGCAAGGACGTAGGTTACCATCCTTCTTAGCCACGAAAAAGAACCCGGCCCCAGCTGGAGAGGAGGACTTGCGTATAAACCCCTTCTGGAGATTCTCCTTGATATAGATAGACATAGGCCAAGGTCTCAGGTTTCCGACAGAGGGTAAACCCTGCCCCTGGAGGAGACGTCCCGGGCAAAGATCAATAGGACAGTCATATGGGCGATTTGGGGGGGCAATGTTCTCAGCTTGCTTCTTGGAGAAGACGTCTGCAAAAGCTTGATAAAGGTGCGGAAGGCCCGCCAGAGGCTTAGATGGTACTGGAGAAGCGGTAAGCACCGGGCGAGGTGCCACCAAACAGCGAGACTGACACTCCGATCCCCAACTCAAGACTTCGCCTGTCTGCCAGTTGAGCACAGGAGCATGGCGCTGCAACCACGGGAGACCCAGGAGAATGGAAGAAGAATGGGGTAAAACACTAAAATGCAAGTCTTCTCCTTGTGCAGGACTCCTACTTGTAGGACCAGAGGCTCAGTGCGGAACCAAATTGGATCCATGAGAATCTCTCCACTGACAGAGGAGATGAGTAGGGGCTTCTCCAGGCGGATCACGGGGAGATTATGCTGGGATACCAGGCCAGCGTCCAGAAATTTCCAGCCGACCCAGAGTCCAGGAAGCAGCAACGTGAAACTGGGAACCTGACCCAGTGCCGACGGTCACGGGCATGGTCAGATGAGTAGAGGCCTTGCTCTCACCTAGGGATGCCTCTCCCACGTATCCTAGGTGCGCCCGTTTCCCGGACGCTGAGGAGGCAGTGGGCAGGATCTGCGGAAATGGTCTGAACTGCCACAGTACGACAAAGATTCTCCTCACGTTTCTGGTTAGCTCTGGTGCAGACAAGTGGGCTCTATCTACTTTCCCTGGCCTCCTCGGCAGCAGGCAGAGAGGGCAACTGTGGCGCCTTTGGAATACTGGAGCCAGGACAGGGAGAGACGGGGTCTAGTCTGTTCTCGTTCTTGCCCCGAGCTCTTCCTGGCGTTCCGAGAAAGGATGTCCAATCCGAGTGGCCAGGGAGATAAGGTCACTCAAGGAAGAAGGAAGGTCCCGGCGGACAGGGCATCCTTGATGCGGCTGGAGAGGCCCTTCTTGAAGGTGGCGGTCAAGGTCGCTTCATTCCACGAAAATTCGGAAGCCAAAGTGCGGAAACATACTGCATAATTGCCTACAGAAGAGTCCCATTGGCGCAGGTTTAGCAAGGCAGTCTCGGCAGAAGAAGCCCAGGTAGGTTCCTCGAAAACACTCCTGAACTCGGTGAGGAATGTAGCAAGGTTGGCCGTGATCGGGTCGTCCCTGTCCCAGAGGGGGGGGTAGCCCAGGCCAGGGCTTTCCCAGAAATAAGGCTGAGCACGAACGCCAACTTTGACCGTTCGGTAGGGAATTGGTTTTCCCATTAATTCGATATGCAGGAGCATTGGGTGATAAAGCCCCTGAAACCTTGGAGTCCCATCGACTTGGACGGATAGACAGATGGAGCCTAGGACCGGCGGTTGGAGCAGGAACCGAAGGAGCCTCGGGAGCAGGTTGCTGCTGCTGAGCGTCCAGGAACTGCTGCATCATGGCGGAGAGATGGCTGAGTTGCTGGGCTTGCTGAGCGATCTGTTGTGACTGCTGAGCCACGATGGTGGAGGGTCAGCTCGGGCGGCAGGGCACCTTGGCAGGATCCTGGCCGATCTTACGTCACGGTTGGAGATAGTGGATCCTCTGGACCACGCAAGCGATGGGGTAAGCCCCGCCAGGGAGCGGAAAACTAAGTAGGTCCCGGTTTTCACCAGAGCCCGCCGCAAAGCGGGATGGGCTTGTGCGGCGGGAGTCCCACCAGGTCGCTACCCCTGACGTCACTTGCTTTTGGGGGGCAGCCGAGGTGTAGCGTGGTACAAAATCGTCAGGCAGGCTCGTAGTAGGGGACAGGCAGAAGGTCAGGACAGGCGGCTATGCTTCGTAGACGTGGACAGGCAGAAGGTCAGGGCAGGCGGCAAGATTCGTGGTCGAGGAACGGAAGCAACAGTACGGTACACGGTAATCAGAACAAGGCTTAGGAACGCTTTCTTTATATGCTATTGGCACTAAAGATCCGGCACAAGGCTCAGGAAGGGGCTAGCTTAAATAAGGGCAGCGACCGGCAATACCCAATTACCGGTGCGCTGGCCCTTTAAATTCCACAGAGCCGGCGCGCCCTAGGGAGCGGGGACGCGCGCCGGGAGACTGGAGCTGCAGCAGGAGCGTGGCCGGGTAAGTAGACAGGGACCCAGCCGGCAGGGTGTGCATGCCCGCTGCCCGACATGCAGGCAGCGGTGCCGCTCGTGCAGGGACCACGGGTGTGCCTGCGACCCGGGACGGGGTTCGCAGGTCCACCAGTGACAATATACATACAAAAAAATAGTCTGTTTTTGTTACCCATAGCAACCAATCAGAGCCCATAGCCAACGAGAGCTCAACTTTCATTTCTTCTACTGCTCTGAAAAAAAAGAAATCTGAGCTCCGATTGGTTGCTATGTGTAACAAAAACAATCATCACCTCAGTATTCAGGTTAAATTACCGTGTTGGCATTTTGCGATAAATAACTAGATGTCATATATCTAGATTTTTCTAAAGCATTTGATACGGTGCCACATAAAAGGTTGGTAAGTAAAATGAGAATGCTTGGACTGGGGGAAAACGTGTGCAAGTGGGTAAGCAACTGGCTCACTGATAGAAAACAAAGGGTAGTAATTAACGGTACATACTCTGACTGGATTGCTGTTACTAGTGGGGTACCACAAGGGTCAGTATTGGGCCCTATCCTCTTCAACATTTTCATTAACGATCTTACACATGGATTTCACAGTAGAAATCGATCTTTGCAGACGATACAAAGATCTGTAAAGTAATCAACACAATAGAGGATAATGTGTTATTACAAAGGGATCTGGGTAAGCTGGAGGCCTGGGCAGGGAAATGGCAGATGAGGTTTAACACAGATAAATGCAAGGTTATGCACATGGGGAGGAAAAATCCATTACATGACTACATGTTAAATGGAAAAAGGCTGGGTAAAAGTGACATGGAGAAGGACTTGGGAATCCTGGTGGACAGTAAACTTAATTGTAGCAACCAGTGTTAGACAGCAGCTGCCAAGGCAAATAGGATCGTGGGGTGCATTAAAAGGGGCATAGAGGCACATGATGAGAACATTATTCTCTCATTATACAAGTCACTGGTTAGACCACACATGGAATATTGTGTACAGTTTTGGGCACCAGTGCACAGGAAAGACATTGTAGAGCTTGAACAGGTACAAAGGCGGGCAACAAAATAATAAAAGGACTGGGTGGACGACAATACCCAGAAAGATTAGCAAGATTGGGATTATTTAGTTTAGAGAAAAGACAGCTTCGGGGGGACATAATAAATATGTTTAAATACATCAAAGGTCAATATAGAGATCTCTCCCAAGATTTATTTATACCCAGGGCTGTATCTAGAACAGGGGGCATCCTCTACGTCTTGAGGAACAAAAGTTTCTACATAAACATAGAAGGGATTCTTTACTGTAAGAGCAGTGAGACTATGGAACTCTATCCCAGAGGAACTTGTCATGGTGAATTCACTAAAGAGTTCAAAAAGGGTTTGGATGCATTTCTGGAGCATAATAATATAACAAGTTATAGTGTCTAGGATTCAGGAGAGGGGTCATTGAAACCAGGGATTTTTCTTGATTGCCAGATTGGAGTCAGAAGGAAATTTTTCCCTAAAATGAGGACAATTGGCTTCTACCTCATTGGGGTTTTTTGCCTTCCTCTGGATCAACACCTTAGCACAACAGGCTGAACTGGATGGACGTCTCGTCTTTTTTCGGCCTTACAAACTATGAATCTATGAAACTATAAGATTTTGGGTTGCAGTTTGAGCATTCGGTCACTAAAATGCCACTGGTCTAGTGTAACTTTACAGTATGAGGACGTTCACACGAAAGTATGATCTGTCCGCATTGAAAACGCATTATTTCCGCTCTTAAAATTCTGCGCTTACAAGCATGGGATTTCAACAAGGAAATGACACATACTGCCTGAGGCAGATTTCTGCCTTCTATACTATAGTATTTCCCTTTGCAGGCACGGACAGTACACGGCGAGAAAATATTCAAGGGAAATCAGCGTTGTTTAAACAACGCTGATTTTACACGGCATTCTATGGGAAGAATTAGGCATGCAATAAAGCCCAAAATAAGCATCCAAAAAAGCCGTGTGAAAATACTCTAAGGGTGCGTTCCCTTTCACACCCACGTTCATGTTCTGCCTGAAAACCAGCGGAAGAATGAACGTTCTAAGTTTTTAGGAACGTCGGCGGTGTCAAAACGTGTCCAGCAGAAAATCCGTGCAGTGTGGACTGCTGCAAGGATTTTCTATTAAAATCAATGTAAAGAGTTGACAGTCGCTTTACAGACAGTTTTCAAATCCAAAAACCGTCTGTAAAACCGACTGAAAACCTGTGCCATGGGGACAAGCCCTAAGGCTTCATCTACACAATATATCCAAAATGAAAAAACAAGGATTCACTATATATACACCTTATCCAAAAAATAAATCCTCCTTAAAACTTGACCTTTAATAATACAAACTATTAAATATATAAATTATTTATACACCAGGACAAGTGAAAGGACCTATTAAGAATCAAAAGGGTAACCCTACTGTAACGGGTTGCGCCGCGGTCCAGGCCACGGACCGCGGTCGCACCCGCGTTCCCCATAACGGGTCCCCAGCGTGGACGGGGAGCGCCGGGGGGCCGAAAGGGTGGGCCGCGGCCCCCGCCCCCCGCCCACCCAAACTCACCTTGGGCCCTCGCTCCCGTCCGGTCCTCGCCCCCTCCCGGGCCCGGAAAAAAAAAGGGCCGCGGGCCCCCTAGCGCGCGGCGCGCTCGTCCCTGTAAATTTAAAAGGGGGAAAAGGGGCCCCGGGGAATTGGGAAATTTCCCCGGGGCGCTGTTCCTATATAAAGTTTTGAAAACCCAATTCACTTCCCTGCTGGCCCAAAGTTCCCCCGGCCATAGAGAAAGCGTTCCAAAAAAGGTGTATTCCTTTTCCTTTTGTCCCAGCCCTCTCGCAAACGTTTTCCCGACTTCAAACCCCTCTGCCCCCTTTTCCCTGACCTTTGCCTGTCCCCCGACCAGGGAACCATTCCCCGCCTGCCCAAAAACCTTCTGCCTCCCCAACGACAAAAATTCTCGGACTACTTTTCTTTCCCCACGCTGCCCCTTTTGGCCGCCCCCCCAAAAAGGAAAGTAAACGTCAGGGGGACGACCGGGGTTGCCCCCCCGAGCAAGCCCATCCTGCTTTGCGGGGGCCGGGAAAAAACCCGGGGGGAAAAATTTAGTTTCCCCGTTCCCTGGCGTGGCTTACCCCAAATCGTTGCGGGGGGGGGGGGGTTCCGGCGGACCCAACTACCCGCCGCCAAATTTAGATCCAGCATGGATCCCCCCAAAGGGTTTGCCCCTGCCAAGCACCCGCGGATTTTACGACGGTTGGGTTTGGGGCCCCAAACATCGAAAGGCAAATCGAAAAACGGGCCCACAGATTTGGGCCAGTTTCCCCCCAATAATGGTCAGTCCTCCATCCCAGCAACAGCTCCACCCTGCCCCCCCTTGTGGGTTTGACTCCTTTCTAGGGTAAACCCTTTTCCATTGGTCCCCGTGGGCCCCAAGTTTTCGGCTTCCTTACCCATCCCTTTGGGGGGGATCCCAGCCTCCCGGGGGTTTCTTTACTCAGTCTTGATCACTAGAACTGAGGGGGGAAATCATTTTCCCCCTCGGAGAGGTCAAATTTGGCCCTTGGGGTGACCCTACAAATCCGGGAAAGGGCCCTGGCTTGGGCGCTCCCTCGGGGACGGGAAAAGTCCTTGACTGGGGAAAACAACAGCCCTTTCCCCCGGGAATTCCGCCCCGTTTTCCCGGGACCCGGCGCGTGTTTCCCTCTGCTGAAAACCCCCCCTCTTGGCCTTCGTCAGGGCAAACCCCCGGGTGGGTGACATGCGGTAAAAATTTCCGAAACCCGGGCTTCGGAGCTAAACAGGGTTTTAAAGCCCCCCTCGGGCCCACTTTAAAAAAAGGGCCGGGTCCGGGCCGGGGTAAAGGCGCTTTGGCAGAAAGGGAAAACCTCCCGTCCCCCCCTTGAGTGAACTAATCCGGGCTACAACTCGGATTGATATAAGGTTCGCGAGAGGCAGGAAGGGCGGGGAAAGGAAAAGAGACTCTGCACCCCCCCCGTCCCGGGGTTTTTTCTCCCGGGGCCCCTTTTTTTCCCCCAGCATCCCCCTTTTGCTTTTTTTCCCCTAAAAAGCCTCGGGGAGGAACCCATGCAAGTGGCCGGGGGTTTGGGAGCAGGAGCTAAACCCGCCCCAAAACCGAGAAGCATTTCTTACTGCGCCACCCGGGGACCTTTTCCGAAAAAAAGCTGTCTGTTTTGGGCCCCCCAGCTTTGGGAAACCTCACACCTGGGGAAGCCGTAGGAGAGGCGGTCCAAAGGGCATTTCCCCCCCCCCTCCACGTCTGTTAAACCCAGGGGGGGTCCCAATATGCGGGTCCTTTAAATTCCCGGATTTTTCCTGTTTTCCCCTGGACTGGGCTCTGCCGGGAAAATTTCTTTCCCTTCCCCTCTTTTGGAAACCCCCGGGAGCCCTTGAAAACCCTTTGTTTTTTCCGGGTTTTGGAGAAGCCCCTGCTTTTTTCTTCGGTAAGTGGGGAGCCCCTCATTGACCCCACCAGTACAAAAACCCGGGCCGGTAAAACTCCGTGTGGGGGGTACAAAAGGAAAAAGATCGGGTTCCACGTTCTGCCCCCCCGGTGGCTTCCCGGCGTTTCCTTTTGGGGCTTCCCTGCTGAAAACCACCCCCCAAAACGCTCGTTTGGGAAGACAGGCGAAGTCCTGCTTGGGGCCCGGAATCCCAAAAACCATTGTTTGGGAGGTCCCCACCCCCGGGTGCCTACCACTTCTCTGCCTCCCCCTTGTAAAGCCTTTGGGCCCGGGCCTGGGGCCCGAGAAACCAGGACTTTGGGGATGAAAATTCCCCCCCCCCCCCGAGAAAGAGGCCGTTTTCGCTGCCCCCCACATCGGTTTTTAAAACAAACTGCCTTTTGACCTCCCCCCGGGAAACCCAGTCACCCCGGGGGGGGTTTACCCCCTGTCCTTTCCCAGGACTCAGGCCATGTGGGCCTACATTGGGAAAGAACCTGCAAAGAAAGGATTCATTCTAAGTCCTCCTCCCCACCCGGGGCGGGTTTTTCTTCCCCGCAAAAAGGATGGTTCCCCCCGTCCGGGGTTTAGACTACGGGGCCCCAAAATTTAAATCACCGAAAAAACCCGCAAAACCCTCTCCCATGACCCAAAGAGCTGTTTAAAACCGTCTCAAGGGGGCTAAAAGTGTTCCCCAAAGTTGGATTTCGGGACCCTTTAAAAACCTTGTCAAAATTTTCCGGGGGGGGGGGACGAGGGGGAAGCCGGAAACCCAAAAACCCAAGGGACATTTTGAGTACCTTGTAATGCCCTTTGGGCTCTGAAAACGCTCCCGGGTTTTTAAAGAACTCGTAAAACGATGTTTTCCCGGGGGATCTCTTGTACCCCTACTCATAGTGTCCTAGATGACTTTCCTTTTTTCCCCCCAAATTCTTCAGACTCCCCGGGCCCCAAGTCCCGCCAGGTTCGCAACGTTGTGCAGAAAACCAAAGCAGGGCCAAAGCTGGAAAAATTTTATTCCATGGGACCACCCTCCCTTTTCCTCGGCTACATATTTTCCTGGGGGAAAAGGGCCAAAAAGAGGACCCGGAAAACTCCTCTGAAAAATGGCCCCGCCTGTGGTTTTTCGGGCGATCCCCACTTCCTGGGCTTCGCAAATTATTCCCCCGGCAATTTTTTCCCACTTCTCCCCCTTTGGGTGGTTTCCCTATGGGGCCCCTTACTAGGAAAAAATGCAAACCCCGAGTTTTTGGGCCCCCGGGGCTGAGAAGGGGGAATTGTGGATCTAAAGACGGCCTTCTCCACTGCTCCTGTCTTGGTCCACCCCTGATTCCGAGAGACCGTTTCTTTGGAGGGGGGATCCTTTTCCGGGGGGGCAGGGGGGGGGCCCCCCTAAACACAAAGGAGTTCCCCTAAGGCAAGTTTTCGCACATGGGGGGTTTCTTTTTCTAAACTTTTTCCCCGGGGCTGAGGGGAAACTATGCCTTTGGGAAACCCGGGGGGAACTCTTGGCCATCAAGTTAGCCCTAGGGGAATTTTGGCGACATCTGCGGGGGGGGGGCCCTCGTCCCCCAAATTAAAACATCTTTTCAGACCACAAAAATTTGTTGTATCTTCAAAAGGCCCACGTTTTAAAACCCTCCCAACCCCGGTGGTCTTTTTTTTTTTTCTGGGTTTTGGGATTTTCGTATACTTTCCCGGGCCCCCTGCTGAGAAAAATTTCAAGGCTGATGCCCCCCTCTTTGCCTCGGACTGGTGGGTGAAAAAACCCGTGTCAAAAAACCACTTAATTTCCCCCGAAAGGGGTTGGGGTTCACGGGGCCCTCCCGCGGTCTTCCAAAAATTTCCCTACGGCAAGATTTAAAGGCCCGGGGGCACTCAGGAGGAAGTTTCGGGAGGGGGGCTAGCTCCTTTGTGGGGGCCAAACCCGGAAAGTGGGAAAGTCTTATGCTTTGATCTCGGCACTACTTTTGGCCGACTCTGCACGGGATGTCAAGGATTTCACCCCCCTGTGTCCCTTTGTGCTCGGAACAAGGTCCCACCCCCAAAGGCCCGCAGGTCTTTTGGGCCTTCCGCTCCGGTCCCCGGAACCCCTTGGGACGCACATAAAAGGGGACTTCGAAAAAGGGCCCTTTCCGCCCTCCTCGGGGGAATTTCAGTCTTTGGGTCGTGGGGGACCGGTTCTAAAAAGGGGGCCCACTTTGGCCCCCTCCCTGGCCTGCCGTCCCCCCACAATTGGCTAATTTTTTTCTTCCGGCAATTTTTTCCGGGCTTGGGGGGTTTTCCCTCTCCATTGTTCCGACCGTGGTGTTCAATTTTTTCCCCCGATTCTGGCGTGCTTTATGCTCCCGCCGAAATTCAAGTTGGACTTTTAAATGGGCATAACCCTTCAGCCCAAGGGGAAAAGGTGGAGGGGAAAAAGGATTCGGGGAAAGAATACCTGCCCCAAATTTGTGCCCGGACGTCAGGACGCGGGCCCCGACGGGGGGGGCAGGGGGGGGCCCCCCCCACAAAAAAAGGGATTTCCCACAAAGGAAATTTTTTCGAAAATTTGGGGGTTTCTTCTCAAAAGATTTTTCGGGCTGAGGGGAACTATGCCTTTGGGGGAAACCGGGGAAACTTTTGGGCCATCAAGTTTGCCCTAGAGGGAAGTGGCGACATCTGCTGGAGGGGGCTCGTCCCCCCAATCAAATTTTTTTCGACCAAAAAAATTTTGTTGTATCTTCAGGGGCCCAACGTCTTAACCCTCGCCAACCCCCGGGGGTTCTTTTTTTTTTCTCGTTTTTGGAATTTTCGTATACATTTCCGGCCTGCGAGAAAAACGTAAAGGCTGGCCCTCTCTCGTGCCTGGAAATTTGGCCCGGTGGGAAACCCCGTGTCCAAAACACATTTTTTCCCCCAAAAGGGTTTTTTGGTTAACGTGGCTCCCGCGGTTTCAAAAACATTCCTAGGGGCAAAATTTTAGGGCCGCTGGCACTCAGGGGGGAAGATTCTGGAGGGGGGGCTTAGCTCCTTTGTGGCGGGCCCCACCCCGGACTCGGAAGTTTTATGTTTTGTTTCTCGCCGCACTGCGGTTTCCCGGGCCTTTTGCACGGGTTGTCAAAAAATTCCCCTGCCGTGTCACTTTTGGTCGGAAAAGGGCCCACGCCACAGGCCCCCCAGGTCCCTTGCATCCGCCCCCCGGAGTTTTCCCTTGGACGCACATAGCAAGGGGAATTCCCGTCACAGACCTACCTTTCTCCTCTGGGAATTAAAGTCATCGGGGTGTAGGGGACGGTTCTAAAAAATGCCCCCACTTTGTGCCCCCCCGGGCCCGCCGTCTGCCCCACAAATTGGGGGCTAACTTTTTTCCCGGCTTTTTCCCGGGCTTAAAGACTACCCCCCAAACATTGTCCCCGCCCGGTTTAAATTTTTTTTCCCCGATTTGGGTGCTTTTCCCCCCCCCGAAAGCCCAAGTTGGACTTTTCATCGGAATACCAAACCCACAGTCCAATGGGCAGGTGGAGGGTAAACCCAAGTTTTTTGGGAAAAATCCCTTTGCCCATTTTTTTGGCCCGGACTCGGGAAACGCCCTGGACCGAGTGCCCCGTGGGCTAAATTTGTTTTTTTAACCATCGGGACTGGGAAAAGTTTCCCCGGCCCCGCCCTCCCCGTTATTTTTTGGTCTAGGGGCCGCCACCCGCCCCCCCCCCCCCTACCCTCTCCCATTTGCCGCTGTAAAACAACCCGGGTTCGAAAATATAAAGGGCCATCGGGAAAGGGAAGCGATGTTCTCTATTTCGGGCCTCTGTGTATGAAGTCTCGGGCAAAACAAAAAAAGAAAAACCTCCCCCGAGGGTTTCCCCCGGGGGCGTTTGGCTCCCCTCAAATATGTGCCCCTGAAGGCCCCTAGTCTAAAAAATTGGGCCCCGTTTCCTGGGACCCTTCAAGGTTCTTCGGCATTGGGAACCCGGTGCCCATACAAGTTTTGTCTGCCCCATCTCCCCGGAAATCCACAAGGGCATTTCATTTTTTCCCTTTCTTAAGCCTTGGTTCTAACCCGGTTTCTCTGGGAAAAGAAAGTGCCCCCTTTCCCCCATAGCCGAATCCATGACATCTTCGAGGTAAAGGACTTTTTGGGCTTTTAAGACGGTCAGAGGGAGACTTTTTTCCCTCGGGGAAATTGGGGGGCTTGGGGCCCGAGGAGAGATCCCCGGGGGCCTGGAAACTAAAAACCCGAAACGGGGTCTCATCCTCAGATTCCTGCAAACCCAAAAAAAAGGGGGGGAGGCCCCAAGGGGGGGTACTGTAAAGGGTTGGGGGCCGCGGTCCCCGGAACCCCGGGGCCGCGGGGCGCACCCCCGCGTTCCCCCCTAACGGGGCCCCCCCGCTGGACGGGGGGGCCCGGGGCCCCCACGGCCCGGGGGCGGGGGCCAAAACCCGTTTCCCCTCCCCTCACCGGCCCCGCTCCCGTCCGGGTTTCCCCCCGTCCCCTGCCGGCGGGAAAGCGCATGGCACCCCCCTACTCCGCGGGGCGGGTGGGCCCCGGGGGAATTTAAAGGGAAAAGTGGCCCCGGGAAATTTGGGGAATTTGGGGGGCTGTTCCTATATAAGTGTTCAAACCCCCGTCACTTTTCCCTGCTGGGTCTTTCCCTTGCCCCGAAACCCTAAGAAAGGTTCCTAAAAGTTATTTTCCCGCCCTTTGCCGTTTACCAAACTCTCGCTAGTTTCCCACTCCGAACCTCGCCGCCTCCCCCGCCCTCGGGCCCGTCCACGACCAGAACCCTTGCCCCCCCTCCCGAAAACCCTTTTGCTGCCCACGACTACGATTCTCGGGCTACCAAATTTGTACCCGCTGACCTCGGCCGCCAAAACCCCAAGCAAGTCCGTCAGGGGGGGGGGGAACCCGGTAGCCTCCCTCCGCAGCAAATCCATCCCCCCTTTGCGGCGGGCCTGGTTTAAAAAACCCGGGGGGTTTCTTTGATTCCGTTCCCTGGCGTGGCTTACTCCCCCTCGCTTGGGTGGTCCGGCGGATCCACTTTCCCCCCCCCCCACACCTACAAATGACCCTTAGTGGAGACACCGCCCCGTGAGGATGACCCCACAACTCTTTCACCTATCTAACCCTATCCTCTAAATTTTAAAATATTTCTTATATCTTTTCAAAAAGTAGACATAAATTTAACAAAATCTTAGACGAAAAAAAAACCTCCCGGGGGCGTTTTTGTTTACAATCATTTCCCCGTTCAGTGGGGTAATATATTTAACTTTTTTCCCTTTTTTTATAAAAAAATGGTTTTTTTCATACCATGATAACCCCTACTCATGAGCTGGTTTAAAAAGGGAACCCGGAAAAGGGATCCGGTAAAAAAAAATTTAAAAAATTAAAAAAAAACATTGGGTTTTCCCTTGGGCCCTTTTAAAGGGGCACCCTTTTCCCGTTTTTTTTTTTTTTTAAATTTTTTTTTTTTATTAAACCCGGGTACCCTTTTTTGGTTTTTTTTTACCCGCCAGTGAGTAGGGCCACTGCATGAAAATGTCTAGGGCTTAAAAATCACCCGTTGTCCCCTTGGGAAAACCCAAACAGGTCAAACTTTTTATTTCAAAATAGTTCAGGAAAAAAAAGAGAGGGGGGGCTCTGATTGGTTGCTATGGGGAACAAAAATGAATTTTAGACCCAGACAGTTTTTATCATGTGAACCCCCAATTAAAACCGGGGGTTAAAAAAAAAAATTGATGTCCAAAAAACCTCATAGACATGAAAGGGACTTGTTTTCTGTCTGTGAATCCACCAGAAAAAAATTATCAGAATCCACATTTAATACTCACTGAAATCTGCATTGTCTGATGCCGTTTTCAAAGGTAGAATCTAATGGGTAAATTTTGCGTGTCGTCTGGATGTACCTTATGGGGCTTTCACATGCGGAGGATCTGCTGCTGGTCTATCATGGTATGTAAAAACCATTTATTTATTATTATGAAAAAAGGAAAAAGTTCAAAAAAAAACAAAACCCCCTGAAGATTTTGTAAACAACGGACGAAACAGTTGGGGGGTTTTTTTCTGTCTAAGATCTGTTATTAAAAGTCTTTTCTTTTAAAACCCCCTTTAAAGAAACCCTTTGACTATCCCTACGTCCGGGCGTTTGGGGGGGTTTACGGCACCTGGGCGTATGGTACGTCCTGAGGAAACGCGCGAAAATCTAAACAAGTTTGGCATCCCCGGGCGCAAAACCAAGAGGAAGCAGGGAAAAGATCGCTCCCCCCGCTTCTCTGTCGGCGGGAGCACCACGGGGGTCGGGCGATCATGCACCCTGCCCTCTTGGGCAGGGCACACGGGGGGGCCCGAGAATTGGGCCCTTTCCCCCTTGTCTGTACGTAAAGATGCCCGGCCCCTGCCCTTGGGGATGTCCCCGGGATCGTTTACGACATTTTTTCTAGGAAAAAAAATCATAGCAACAAGCTGTGCCTGAATTCCCATTGAATGAGAGAAACTAAAAATCTCTCCTTAAACCCCTATGGGGAAAAGTAAAAATTTTAAAAAAGTGAAAAAGGGGAAAAAAAAATTTAAAAAAAAATGAAAAACAAGAAAAAAAAAAAAAACACAGAGAAAAAAAAAAAAAAAATACGTACAACCCCCCATTTTCCCCCTTTTCAAAAGCCAATCGCCCCAAAAAGATCAAAAAATAAAAAAAAGTTTTCCCATATTGGGAAACGCCGCGTGCTAAGACCCCGCCCCATAAATCTGGGGCCCCCCCTTTAAATTAAACCCGTTTCGGTGAACGCCGTAAAAAAAAAAAAAAAAAAAACAAACACAGGGAAATTTAAAATCATTGTTCCAAACCCCCCCAGCACCCTAAAAAAGGAAAAAAAAAGCGAAAACAAAAAAATCCTAGAAAGCCAAAGTTTTTACCAAATTAAAAATCAGTTCATCCCCAAAAAAAAACTCCCTTTTACAGCTCTGTATACGGGAAAAAAAAAAAAAGTATTCCCCTCAGAAATAGCGATGCATAAAAATTTTTTTTACACCCAAAAAAAACTTTTCTTTTTTTTTTAAAATGCTTTTAAAAATAAAAAAAAAAATATATTAAAAAGGGTATCGCCAAAAAACGTAGCGACCCAAGGGGTAAACTAATTATAGGGGACTCCGGGACGGTAGCCCCCGTTAAAAAAAAAAATAAAAACCCAAATACTAGGGTTGCAGTATTTTTTTCACCCCGGCCTCCAAAAAAAAGGATTTAAAAGCGATTTAAAAACCCCTTGGGCCCCCCAAAAAAAGAAACAAAAAAAAAACGGTTTAACTCCCTCCCCGCAAAAAAAAAAGGGCCCCAAAAAAGCTCCAAGCACAGAAAAAATTTAAAAAGTTATGGCTTTTCAGACTAGGGGGATGCAAAAACGTATTTTCTTGGGGTTTAATAAAAATGTTTTTTTTGTAAAAAAAGCAGTAAAACATAAAAAAAAATACAAATTTTTGGGGATCGGTGTAATCGATTGACCTGCTGAAATAAAGCTACCATGTCAAAATACCATACAGTGACCCCTTAAAAAAAATTTAAAAAAAAAAACACTACCAACACTGCGAATTTTTTTCAAAACATCCAAGGAAAAAAAATGAACATAGCATCATTGCACCCCATAATGGTACCAATTAAAAAAAACAAATCATCCCGCAAAAAAAGAGCCCATACCAGCTCTGCACACAGCAAAAAAAAAAAAAAAAAAAAAGGGGGGTTTGGCTGTCAGAAAAGGACAAAAATAAAAACGCAATTTTTTATAGACGTTTTCTCTGGTTTTAAAGTAAAAAAAATAGAAAAAACTATATAAAAAAATTTTATCATTGTAATTGTACTGACCCCCCATAGTTTAAAGTTATCACATCAATTACACTGCACGGGGAATGCTGTAAAAAATTTAAACCCCAAAAAAACAATGGGCGAAGGGCCCAAAAAATGCACTAGGGCCCCCAAATGGGATTTTTTCTAAAAACGGCAGGGCCGGGGGAATTGATATTAAGTTGAAATTTACCTAGTTACATTTAAACCCTATTCCCGTGAAAAATTTGGGTAAAAAATTTAAAATCCCCGCCAAAAAAAAATGAAATTTTTTAAATTTCACCTCCACTTTGCTTTAAAAATTTTGTGAAATATTGAAGGGTTACAAAAATTTCCCAAATAGTGTTTGTAAATACTTTAAGGGGGCTGTTTTTTCAGATGGGCATCACTTATGGGGGTATCTAACTTTCAGGCCCCCCAAAGCCCCCTCCGAAGGAGTGGTTCCTAAAAAATGTATATTGCAAATTTTTTTTGAAAAAAGTGGGGAAATTGTCGACCCCAAGGGGGAGGGGCTATACTAATGCCTTTTGGGGTTGCCCCGTTTTGTCCCGAGATTTTTGGAATAGGGTTTTTGTCCTTCACAAGGGAACACTTAACAAAATACGTCCCTAAAAACCCCCAAAAGGGCCATATTTGGACAGTGGACACCCAAAGAACGCCCTGTGCACCCGGGGGGTGGAAAACTTTTTATACATATCCAAACACAGGGTTTTTTAAAAATCCAAAAAACCCGGATTTCCACCCCTTCCCCCCCCTTCAAAAGTTCCCGGAAAAACCCTTTTTCCTTTCTCATGAAAATGGACTCGGGAGGGGGCCCCACAAAAAAAAGGGAAACGCATACCAAAAAATTTTTTTAAACTTGGGGTAATTTTATCCCTTTTATTACCCGGTTTGGGTAAAAACAGGCCATAAAAGACTGTTTCAAATCTTACAAAAGGATCAACAACAAAATCTTTGCTATTTACAAAACCGGGCTTAATTCGGGCCCTAATTTGCCCCCGCAATTACGCCCTTTTGGGGCCGGGGGCGGGGGGGGGACGGGGAAATAAGCAGGGGGGCCGGCTTTTTGCCCCGGCCCCTAGACTATCACTGCTAGCGGGGTTTTAACCCCCGAAGAAAAATTTCCCCCGTCAATTTTTTTCCCCCCCCCGGGGGGATTCGCCGGGCGGGGGGAGGAAAAGTAACCCTGTTTTCCAAAAAAAAAAAGTGAAAAAACCGAATGAAAAGGGCTTTTTTTCGGGCCCCAAAATTGGGGCACCGGCGGGGTATTTTCGGACCGAAAAACGGCCCCATTTAAGCCGTTTTGAAAATGGCCTTAATGGGGACCCCCCAAAATAGCTATATGCCAGCATTTAAAAAGCAAAAGGGGACCTGGGGGGGCGTGCGTCGCTCCCCCCGCTTGCCCTTTTGCAAATTGAATGGTAAAAGGCGTCATTGTTTGACAAGTTGAAAATTTATTTTTTATGTTAAGGTTTCCTTTACATGAAACCCGGTTTTTTGTGAAGGCAAAAAAAGAGGGTTTTAAATTTCTATTTTTACTCAAAAATCTTTAAAACTAATGGCTATCTGTTTTTTAGCTTTGAAACCCATGTAATTTTGATAATCTTTAAAGCGGACACATTGCCCAAAAAGCAAAGGAGTTTAGC
>JAODAL010053396.1:0-25318 GCA_025379985.1 Phyllomedusa bahiana | reverse complement strand
TGGGGGGGGCACATCAGGCTATTTGGGCATGACACAAGGTGGGTGCAGCATCCTGCTATGGGGCAAAGGGACAGGACGACTGGTTGAAGGAAAGCTGAATGCGGCCAAGTCCAGAGATCTCCTGGATGGAAACCTCATTCCAGACTCTGGACCTTCAGACTGGGCCTGAAGGTTCATCTCCTACTCCCAACCCAGACATTGACCCTAAGCCACAGCTAAAATAAAAAATCAGAGCTTCAGAACAACTCTGTGCCCCATTCAGACGCGGCCAGCCATAGCCCTAGACCTAAACCCCCATGGAGCTCTCTGGAGATACTTGAAAATGGCGTCCACCAACGTTCACCAACCAACCTGAGGGAACTGGAGAGGATCTGCAAGGAAGAGGCAGAGGATCCCCAAATCCAGTGGTAAAAACTTGTTGCATCATTCCCAAGAAGACTCCTGGCTGTAGCAGCTCAAAAGGGGCTTCTACTCAATACTGAGCAAAGGGGCTGAATACTTATGACCATGAGATATTTCGAGTTTATATATTGCAAAAATACTACAATTTTTTGGCTTTTTTTTCCTATAAAGATGGGGTGGGGCAGAGTGTACATTAATGAGCGAAAAATGAACTTTTTTGATCTTACTAAATGGCTGCAATGAAACAAAGAGTGAGAAAATGTGAGGGGTCTGAATACTTTCCGTACCTACTGTATGTCAGCCACTGCAAACATGGTGCTACTTTCTTATGCAAGGTAACCACTAACATAGGTAAGAATCACCTTTTCCATGTCAAAGGGGTCCCCTGTTCTTCAAGGAGAAGATTAAAGGCTGCAGTGATCCATAGCTGGCTGGTGAAGAAAAGCCTCTACAAATACTTAAAGGGCTTATGTAGCCGGGCAACACCGTAAACATTTCTGTAGTGTTCTTGGTACAGCGCTTTATTCCTTAAAGGGAAGGTGTCATCAAAAATGACTTATTGTTTAACTCACATTTTTATGTAAAACAACATTTTTTTTAAAGAATTTTTAGTTATATTGTTCTAATTTTCAAAATCACATTCAATATTTATTTTTAATAATTCTTAAGTCCTGCAGTTCTCACTTTGGGGCCACTAAGCCTAATAATAGTCTGAACACCTTCCTGTTCTGTATAGAAAAGATCTCAGTTGTCTGCTCATTATCAGCACAAAGAAGGGTCAAACTGAAAGGAGACACCAGAGTGAATAGCAAATCACAGTATCCACCAGTCACAAGATGAGATAGTCCACAGTTCCACACCTTTCACCTCCCGCACAGTGACTTCTTTCCCATGTCACAAGTCAATGACTAGAAAACTCTTCCGTATAGAAGTGAATTAGGAACTGAGTCAGTCTTAAAGTTCACCTATGTGCATGAAGCTGCCGTAAAGGCATCTCTCTGACTGCTGTTTAAAGCATTGCAACAAGACTAGTGGCCAAAGTGAAAACTGCCAGACCTAAGAATTATAACAAAAATATTGAAAGTTGATATGAAAAATAAAAAAAATAAAAAAAATTCCTAAAAAAAAAAATGTGTCTTTAACCTAAAATGATACTAAACAATGACTCATTTTTTGATGACACATTCTTTTTAAAAAGGTGCTCCCATCTCACACTTTGATGGTAGGATACTACCGATAGGATATGACCTTCAAAGACGAACTATGATCACTATACAAGGTTGTAAATTAAACCATTCATAAACAATTAACACATAATTAATTTTAATCTTAAAGATGCTTTGTCACCACGTTGTTTTATTGAGTTTTAGCAGTTCTGCACTCAAGCTGTGGGTGGTTCTATAGCATCTAAATCCAACTGTTTCCCAAGGAAGGGACTAAAGAGACAATTACTAATCCAAAAAAGTCCAATCCTCTAAAAATTTACTTCTAATAGAATCCGTTAAAATTTTAAATAGTACAAAAATCATTGACCAAAAGGAATATCACTCCAAAAAGAGTAATCCTACTAGGGGAACCTCAAATGTCTTACTGTCTCCAATAACAGTGTTCCCCAACTCCAGTCCTCAGGCCCCACCAACAGGTCATGTTTTCAGGATCTCCCATAGAAATGGCACTGACAATAATTATATCACCTGGCAATACTGAGGAAATCCTGAAAACATGACCTGCTGGTGGGGCGTGAGGACTGGAGTTGGGGACCCCTGCCTTATAAGACTCGACCGCCACAAAGTCATTTCATGCCTGTCCTGCTTCAGCTTTCAGTGTGTTCAAAAGGGGGGTATGTACGATTTGCTTGAACTGCATATTAGGTGACCCAGCAGGCTTGACATCGCCATGCCTTTCTCCACAGTGTGCTCACTCTTGTCAGACAAAGGTCTGTTTATGTAAAGAGCTGTGAATAGCTACAATTTAGCAGAGTGGTTAGCACTTCTGCCTTCCAACATGGGGTCCTCGGTTCAAATACCTGTAGGAGCCAAATGTGGATTTTTTTTGTCTCAATGCCGCATACCTGATTGGAGGCTTCATTTTGCTTTTTATTTATTTGCACTGTTTTGACTAATTACTAAGAAGTAGAGGACGGGAGTAGAATGACAGCACCTGGGGTTGAACACTCGCTCATGATCAGTGATTGAATGTGAATATACTAAGAGTACAGAGGCCGGGAATGGAATAACAGCACCTGGGGTTTAGCACTGTCGCTAGCATGTTGTTATGTGATTACTAAGGAGTCACAGAGGACGGGAGCAGAATACACACCTGGGGTTGAACACTTGCTCAGAATATTGTATGTGATTACAACGGAGTCCCAGAGGATGGGAGTAGAAATGACGAGCATCAGGGGATGCACACTGCTTTACAGAAGTGATTGTAAGTGATTACTAAGGAGTCCAAGAGAAGGGAGTAGAATGCACAGCATCTGGTGTTGAACACTTCGCTCAGCATGAGTGTGTGTTATCCTAGGAGTACAGAGGACGGGAGTAGAGTGACAGCACCTGGAGTAGAACAATAGCTCAGCAGTGAGTGTTTGTGATTACTATGGAGTACAGAGGACGGGAGTAGGATGACAGCACCTGGGGTTGAACACTCGCTCAGCAGTGAATGTTTTGTGATACCTAAGAGTACAGAGGATGGGAATAGAATGAAGCCCCTATGGATTGACACTAGCTTACAGTTATTAGTGTAATACTAAGTAGGGAAGAGACTGCAGTTAGCTGCCTGAGAGGAGAGTATGTCAGAGCATGTGCAGATCAGGACTGAGGAGCTCTCTAGCCCCTGGTCCTATCCCCTGGAGACGAGCTGTATACTAAAGAACAATAAGGGAGCAGCTAAAACAAAAATGGGTGCAGAACTATGTTTAATAAAAAGAATGGTGAAAATGTTTATTATTTCATTTGCACGCTTCCCGCGTCAATTTTACTTTGTGGTAAATCCCCTTTAATATTTTGTGTTACTGTTTGATAGAATATAGCCCCTATTTTATGGTGACACTTCTAACCCCAGTATTTTGTTTTTTGCTTTTGGGTACAGTTGTTATCATAGGCAGATAGCGTGTTGGTATAAGGAGTAAGCTATGAGAAGTGTTGCTGAGGTAGCAGTTGCAGCCCTTCTGCCATTGTAAATGGCAGATGGTAGCTGAGGGGCCCATTTCACTCTTTGCACTAGGGCCCAGGAGCTGCAAGCTACGCCTCTGCGTGTTGGGGTAAGTCCTGAATATTGGCAGGTCGGTGTCATAGGTGACTGCTTTATGCTTTTGTCATTGATACGCAGGCGCAGGGTTAGATCTCAGCTGGACACAGCAGTTGTTTATGGAGGCCTGCATGTTACTGATGCCCAGGTGTGGTCAATGAGAGCAGCAGAAGATGGAACCAAGGATGTCAGTAGAGCATGTAGTGGGTGACGTTAGCATTGGACTCGGATGCAGACCAAAGTTTAGCAGGGGTGTAATAGCAAGTGAACCAATGTTACTACCTACACGCCCGTATTGACTTAGCCATAACTCGTGTGTGGCCAACATGTGCTGATATTGGACATATCAGAGGTTGCCAGCTTATAGTAAGCAGGTGCATTTAGAGGTACAGGTATGTGCAAAATAATAGCAGTCTAACATCAGTAAAGCTCAGTGCCGGACGTGCGGCGCGCAGCCAAGTAACGGGAGGCGCCGCATGACCGTGCGAGCCGTAATGATGTCAGCGCACTGAGGTGGCGGTGTATTTATACCGCGCCCTCTTTGGAGCGTGGGCAGCCGCGCAGGAGGAAGAAGAAAGTCACACCCTTCCTCCCTTGGGTTTGTTGTGGATTTTGGTTGTTGTGTTGGGGCGTGGTGGGGGGGGGGGTCTTTTGGAGCTGGTTGATTGGCGACCAGGGCCTCCTTTGTGTGGGGGTTTGGGTCGCACGGTAGCCTGAGGGGGGCGGTGTGAGGTCCATGGGAGCTGGGGACAGTAAGGTCGGGGGAGCCATATACGGTTACGGTCCCCCAAGTTTTGGCAATAATATCGTTTGGTCTGGCAATGGTGAGTGGGCTCGGTAGGGCGGTGTCCCTGTGAGCCGGAGTTGAAGGTGGTGTTAGCCAATGGTTGGCTTTCGGTGCCCTGGAGCTGGGGGTGACGGCTGAGGGTAAAGATGGAAGAAAAAGAAGCAGGACGCCAGACGGGGTGTGGTTTTGCTCCAAGGACCTTCAGCCCTACAGATTTTCGAGCATAGGTTGGGCAGGTTACATAGTTTTATACAGAGTTATATTTTAAATATATTTTAGCATTATTACTTTTATTATTTGTATATTTGTTAATAAAACGGCTGCTGTGGCCAATTTATCCAATATTGTTGTATTGTCATTATTGGGGAAATAGGTTGGGGTTGGCTACGGGCAGTTAGAGTAGAAGGGGGGTTTTAAGGGGAGTGGTAGGCGATGCACAGGGTCATGTGTTTCATTACTGTTTATGTCTGAAAACATAATACAACATGGTCAAAAATTCATGTGTAGATGTAGCCGAGTAAGGGTCAACCAAGTGAATCAACAGTCATGACCTTCACGCTGCTTATTTGGTGTAACTGATTTAATGAAAGAGGGTTCTTCAATAAATACAAGTTGTGGACTTCCATGAGTGAGGTCATGCATTCTGTGAAGAAGCAATCAGGTGTCAATTGTGGCCCTTATTGAATGAAGGAGGAAAGCCAATGTTGTATCTGCTGTTTTAGCCCATTCTCAGTGAGAACAATTGGTCGTTCCAGACGTTGCACCAAAGGAGAAAGAATTTTGATCAAGAGGTTGATTGGAGAGGGCAAAACATATCAAGAAGTGCAGAAAATAATTTCCTGCTCAGCTAAAAAGATCCCCAATGCTTTAAGATGGCAAAACCAGAAACGCGTGGTAGAAAAGGAATACGACCATCCGACTAGAACATAAAGTAACAAGAATGGCAAAGACGCCTCCAATGATGAACTCCAAGGAGATCAAAGAAGATCTTCAGTTATCTGTGATGCTGCAACAATCAGAATCCGCCGACGTGAAGCCAAACTATTTGCTAGAAACCCTCGTAAAGTATCATTGCTGAAAAAATACACAGGTTTGGAAGAGGATACATTTCACCAAAGAACACGTTGACTAAAGAGAAGTGGCGCAACATTGTATGGATAGATGAGAGCAAGATTGTTTTGGATCTAAAGGCCGCAGTTTGTCAGACGACCTGTAATGTAAGGACCATAGGTAGTGAAACCACTGGGCCACCAAGCACTGGTGTAAGCCGCGTCAGAGAGAGGAGTCTAAGGGGCCCTTGGTTTTCACCAGAGCACACCGCAAGGCAGGTTGGGCTTGCAGTGGCCAGAGACCCCCAGGTCACTACTCATGACGCGACTTGCTTGTGGTGGTGGCCGAGGTACAAGCAAGCTCGTGGTCGGGGACAGGCAGCAGTCAAAACATGGTCAGAAGACAGAGGCAGAGGTCAGAATATATGGTAGAACAGATCCCTCTGAAAAGCTTGCTATACAGGCTATGGCACAATAGATCCGACATGGAAGTGCAGAAAGTGGAGAAAGATATAAGGCCAGCGCTCGGCAATTAGCCAATTACTGGCATGCTGGCCCTTTAAATCTTGTAGAGCCAGTGCGCACGTGCCCTCACTCCTTGGGGTGCATTTGCCGGCAAGCAGGGATGTGCAAGGAAGCAGGAGCGCTAAGAGGTGAGTATTGTGCAAAAGCACACCACCCGTACCCAGTAAGGACACTGCTAAAGGGGAACGGGAGCTTCCGCGGCCCAACGTGCGACCACGGGATCACCTATGACACATAAACACTGAATTCAAGAAACAGGTTCCCGTGAAGACTGTAAAACATGCTGGTGCAAGCAGAATGGTTTGGGGATAGCTCTCATACTCTGGAGTTGGGCCCATTTATCGCAGACCGGGCACCATGGACCAGTTTCAATACATAAAAATACTGGAAGAGGTCGTGTTGCCTTATGCTGAAGAAGACCTGCCCTTGAAATAGATGATTCAACAGGACAATGACCCCAAACACACCAGCAAGCGGACAACATCCTGGTTCATAACATGTTGGATGCTATGGAGTGGCCGCCCAACCCCCAGACCTCAATCCCATTGAGAATTTGTGGAACGACATCAAAAATGCAGCTTTTGGTGTAAAACCTAAAAATGCAAATGAACTGTGGAACGTAGCACAGTCTGCTGGGGCGGGAGGACCTCTTCTCAGGGGTCAGACGTTACTTGACTCCATTCCAAAGATGGAAAGCAGATCTCAGACATAAGGGTTACACAACTAAATATTAGTTCAGTGATTACAGAAAAGTGAAATCAGGGAACAAATTCCAGTTTATCCTGTAAATATTCCAGTTGGATAATGACAATGCGCACACTGCTGTATTTATGAACAGACTACTATTACATTTTCTTCATTTTCAGTTTATAATTTGATATTTCGATCATGTGTTCATTTGGATGTGAATGTGCAGAACTCCCGGTACTCCCAGTGCCCCCAGTACTCCCAGTGACCCCAGTACTCACAGAGCCCCCAGTACTCTGTGACCCCAGTACTCCCAGTGCCCCCAGTACTCTCAGTGACCCCAGTACTCCCAGTGCCCCCAGTACTCCCAGTGCCCCCAGTACTCTCACTGACCCCAGTACTCCCAGTGCCCCCAGTACTCTGTGACCCCAGTACTCCCAGTGCCCCCAGTACTCTGTGACCCCAGTACTCTCAGTGACCCCAGTACTCCAGTGCCCCCAGTACTCCAATGCCCCAGTACCCCTCAGTGCCCCAGTACTCTCAATGACCCCAGTACTCTCAATGACCCCAGTACTCCCAGTGCCCCCAGTACTCTCAATGACCCCAGTACTCCCAGTGCCCCCAGTACTCTCAATGACCCCAGGACTCTCAATGACCCCAGTACTCCCAGTGCCCCCAGGACTCTCAGCCTTTTCTCATTTATTTTAAACATAGTGCTATTACTTTGCACATAACTGTAAGTGGCTATGTCAGCCATGTTTTAAGGCCGCCACCCAGCTGTATCTGATCAGTAATAACTCATATTTATATTTAGTATATTTAGTAGTTGTCTCTAGTAGGAAGAGAGCGGCAGGCTCGTGGGTAGGGTCCTCTCTCCCTCTGTCGTGCCAATTGTCATTCATCACTTATCATTGTACTCGTTTGACCTATGTTATGTATGTAACCCCCTCGAATGTACAGCGCCCTGGAATCAATGGCGCTTTAAAATAAATAATAATAATAATAATCTTCACCAACATATACTCTGTGTCCCCTGATGAACCCTGTCTAGTTTGGATGAGAAACAAAGAGAGAGAGGAGGGAGTGGGGTGGGGGGGGGGGGACGTGTCAAAAGGAGTCTGGGAAATTTTTACCCTTAGGACTATTGAACTTAGGGTAACAGACACTATGCCTAATTTATGTAGAATATTCCTAGTGTCTTAATAGGGAAAGCCAGCGATAGGTAGGGCCGCCCTTGTTGGGGCGGATACCGCACCTATGATTAGGAGATACTAGGGTGAGTAACAGAATCAAATCCAATCATGTTATATCCTTTCAATTTGATAAGGTGGGTTAATATGGAACCTCAAGGGTTTAAATGAAGGTTACAGGACAACTGACCGTGAGTGGTAACATAGTTATACTTTTCTCGAGGTGCTACTCATATGTTTGAGGACATTTTTGCTGTCTATCTCTACTTTGAGAGAGGAGATCCTCGGAAAATCCTTTAAGCTCCCTCCTTTCCTCTCTCTGCATAAAAGTTTTATTTTCTGTGTTTTGAAACGTTCTTGGAATCATAACTTCTACTTTATGTTAATGTACTTGTGCATGCATGTCTCATCCATAGCTACGAAATGTAAATTATAGATGGTTCAACCCGTAGAGCACTAATTTTCAGTGACCATACAGATCATCCAGATGTGTCCAAGGGCCGGTGAACATAGTTATGTGCAGGTCATTAGGACCATTGTAGTGCGAGTTGTATTTAGAACTATTTTGTCAGTGATACTATGTGTGTACTTGACTTTTTATTTGCATGTATGTAAATGCTTTTATATCTTTTTGAAAAACTAAGTAAAAAGATGTTTAGAAAAAAACGTTTTAAGATTAAAATAAAATAGAAGATGACTATTTATGGCAGTGATTTGGTATATTGATAGGATTTGCCATCCAAATGTGATAGATGCGGGTTCCACCTCAAGACCCGCACCTATGTCAGGAACTGGCCCCTGAAAGTTTGGGCTCAGAATGAAAAGTTCGTCATGCTTGTGCACTCTCCATTCTGTTCTATTAGAGTTCTGAGTACAGCCAAACACACCGCTCCCCTAAAAACAGAATGGAGGGTCATGCGCACAATTGGCATCTGCCTCATAGTGGTTTTTGCCTTCTTGTGCATCGTACTCGCCAACTCACCCAAATCATGCAGGAGACTCCCACAAATGGGGAAGACCTCCCGCTCTCCTGGGTGCTGAAGGCTCTTTAAGAGAGTCCGCACCAGGACAGTGTCATGAGATGCTGCCTCGGTGCCACGGCATGTGCACGCCACCTAGAGAGGAGCAAAGAGGAGAGGTAAGTACTGATTACTCTCCTCCCCACTGACAATGTGTCACCCAGCTATCCTGGTTATTGGGTAGACTGTCCAGCATCCAGAAAAACTGGGTGACACCACATCCCTCACAGGAGGCACTCAGTTTTCTTATCTTGGAAAACTGGGTGCCACCTGTGGGCGATAAGTGGATGCTGGATAGCCTTTCCAGCACCCGAGAAAGCTGGGTGATAGGAATGCTGAGCCCCACCTGTGAGCAATGGGCATCACTCAGCTTTCCTGCATGCTGGATATGCTATCTAGCCTGTGAAAAGTGAATGTAATATTTCTGCCTATTTACAGTTTTCCCTTTCAGACTATGGTGGACTACGTCAGATCAGCGTTATTCCTTTGATAAAATGGTTAAAGGGGTTTTGCCACGATGTAATGTTGACGTGGGATCCTCCAAAATGGGTATTTAATCACTTTTCTAAATATATGTGATTACAAAAATTTTAGTCTGAGAGAGATACAGCCTTCCTTACCTGCCCTTAGTTACTTAAAAGCTTCTGTTAGATACGACCTGCTAAGAGCTGCTGGCCGGGCTTGCGCACATCACACTTCTTATCTGATGAAAGGGAGCTGAAGAATCTTTCAAGGCACCGGGTAGATCTTAGAATGCCTTAGGCAGGTGTTCTATTTAGAAAATTTGAAATGCAGAAAGGAAAAAATAAAATCGGGCAAAAGTGCTTTTTGGAAAATGGAAACCATTTATAGCTAAAACATTTACAGATTCAGAAATAAAAGAACTTATGGAACCTTTTAAGTACTCGCAATATTATCTGACGGAGAAGCTAAAGGGACGTTTGGGGCGCCTAGATATTGATACACAGAGATAATAGAATGTAAGGGAAACGTTAAGGGATGGGGGGAAGTTGGGGAGGTTAGGGGGGGGGGGGGGTGGGGAGAAAATAGAAAATAACAGAAGCAGGTGACGGACGTAATAAACTGATTTGTAATTGATTTCACCTTTATATCTGTTTACATTGTATAAGAGTGTTGAAAGATTTGAAATGTAAGTGTAAAAAAACATATTGTATTACTCTGCTTTTGTTAATAAAATATTTAAAAAAAAAAAAAAAAAGGCAACCGGGTAGAAAAAATGTTGTCTTTTGTATACAGAATCCAAACTATTTGAGTGGTTATCTGAGTAGATCCCTGCTTTATCTGATGACAGAAAACATAAAAAGAAGCTTTCAAGGCACCGGGTAGAAATATTTGCCCTTTTTGTATACAGAATCCACTAGTTGTAGTGTGATTATCTGAGTAGATCCCTGCTTTATCTGATGACGGGGAACATGAAGGAGCTTTCAAGCTGCTGTGGAGAAAAGGTGTTGTCTTTTTTATACAGAATCCACTAGTTATAGTTTGATTATTTGAGTAGATCCCTGCTTTATCTGATGACAGAGAACATGAAGAAGCTTTCAAGGCACTGGGTAGAAATATGTTGTCTTTTGTATACAGAATCCACTAGTTGTAGTTTGATTATTTGAGTGAACATTTCACACGATCCCTTATGCATGGCTCTGTGCTCTGGCTGTGTCTCTTGCTCGCTCAGCTCAGCCTGGCTTGTTTACAATTGCTTCTTAGCAGTTAAGGCATGTCCTGGCAAAACCCCTTTAAAGAGGGTTGTAGTTTGGGAGTGTGTATAAATTTAAAAAAAATGTAATTAGTGGCAGGGGTTTTTTCATTTAATTCTGGTGATAGTAATAGAGGCATCTAAAAGACACCACCTCTTTACTATCCCCATGGGTTTGGTGTCAGCCAGCTTTGTTCCATAAATGTGTTCTCTCAAACTAGTCTTTAAAGGGGTTTTGCCAAGAAGTGATTTCCTCACCTAACAGGCTGATACTCCCCTCTTGAGGCTTGAAAAAAGGGGCGTTGTGTTTCGGAGTTTAAAAAAACAAGTACCTCCTCTGTGATGTCATCGCTCTGCCTCCCATGCACGTTCCTGATACTCAGTCTCTGTAGTTTGGCTAAACCACATAGGATAACTGTATTGTGCACAAGCGCTACAGGTTTTGTTTCTCTCTCTTATCTGCTCAGGAGAGAAGATAAGCTCCAAGCAGGCAGCGTTCTTTCATTTGTTCACAAACTGATGCAGGGGGGAGGTAGGAGGGCTGATCAGGGAGCGACTGCATGTTTACTCAGATAATTACATTACAACCAGTGGATTCTCTATACAGCAGACACATGATCTTTTCTCCCCGGTCCCTTCAAAGCTCGTTCATGTTCCCTGCCATCAGATAAGAAGTGAAAACAACGCAAGCACGGCCAGATCAGCTCCTGTCAGTGTCCTGGTCGTATCTAATGTAAACAGTCAGGAAACTAAGGGCATGTAAGGAAGGCTATATCTCTCACAGGCTTCACTTTTTTAATGACATATATTTAAAAAAGTGATTAAATACCCATTTTGGAATATCCCACGTCAACATCAGATCGTGGCAAAACCCCTTTAATTTAGAGCTATGTATAATAAATGACATTAAACACATTTAATGCAGTGTACTACATATCAGGGCTGACAATTAATGAAGCTGCCGGTATTGTAAGTGCTACAACCAATTAAATGTGTTCCTGTTTTGGTAGGAAGCGCCTGTTGGCAACAGGAACATCTTTTATCTCCACATTTGAAAACGCCCTTTGTGCTGTGCCACGTGTTAGCTCTCTGATCGGCAATAGTCATAATTGGAGCTTGGCGTGTAACAAACCTGTAACCATGACCCAAAATGTAATTCACCTTCATATCCTGTAACAAGACTGACAAGTATTAATCTATAACCTTTTTTACCTCCATTGATTGCACACTATAAGTCGTTACAAACAACGGCTCAGCAACATGAGCCTTCTCAACCTGTACCCTAAGCTCACTGGGGAGCTTAGGGTACAAGTATTTTGGGCAGGACTCCCTTTAAGTGCTGGGCAGCCTGCCCATTGGAATATTATGGGCGTTATTGGCTGTAACCCAGCATGGTGTACCTGTATGAATGGCGTTACCCTTTGTATCGCCTTATCTATATGCAATTTCATTGGTATTGTTGCATTTGTGCAGTCTCCCTATGTGTTATACTGTGGCTTTTTGCATGCTTTTGTATCTAGAGCCTTTGCTCATTAATGACCGTCACCTGTTATATCTTTCTCATGCCTTATCTATATGCAATTTCATTGGTATTGTTGCATTTGTATCGCCTTATCTATATGCAATTTCATTGGTATTGTTGCATTTGTGCAGTCTCCCTATGTGTTATACTGTGGCTTTTTGCATGCTGGTGTAGACTGGTATCTAGAGCATTTGCTCATTAATGACCGACGCCTGCAATATGTTTCCCATGCAGCATATGGGCCAGAGTCGCCTGCTGCTGGGATTCAGTGCATCTTCCAGCCATTGAGCAGTAATTGTAGCTTTGTAGTTTTTTGGTAATTTATGTCCCATTTTTTTCTTTGGTTTTATTTTTTAATAGTGTAGGGACTCCCAAGAAATGAGGAGCCTTGCCGGGGCTTGCTAGCTTGCCTACTGTAGGTACTGTATCAACTAATACCTCATATTTGATATTTTTCCAGTATGTTATCATTTTTTTGCCTTAAAACACTGGGGAGCTTAGGGTACAAGTATTTTGTGCAGGGCACCCTTTAAATGCTGGGCAGCCTTCCCTTTGAACATTATAAGCGTTATTGGCTGTAACCCAGCATGTTGTAACTGTATGAATGGCGTTACCCTTTGAATTGCCTTATCTATATGCAATTTCATCAGCATTGTTGCATTTGTGCAGTCTCCCTATGTGTTATACTGTGGCTCTTTGAATGCTGGTGTGAACTGGTATCTAGAGCATTTACACCTGCTATATCTTTCCCATGCAGCATATGGGCCAGAGCCGCCTGTTGCTGGGATTCAGTGTATCTTCCAGCCATTGAGCAGTAATTGTAGCTTTGTAGTTTTTTGGTAATTTATGTCCCATTTTTTCTGTGGTTTTATTTTTAATACTGTAGGGACTCGCAAGAAATGAGGAACCTTGCGGGTCTTGCGAGCTTGCATACTGTAGCTACCGTATCAACGAATACCTCATATGTTATCATTTTTTGCCCTAAAACACTGGGGAGCTTAGGGTACAAGTATTTTGTGCAGGACACCCTTTAAGTGCTGGGCAGCCTGCCCATTTGAATATTATGGGCGTTATTGGCTGTAACCCAGCATGGTGTACCTGTATGAATGGCGTTACCCTTTGTATCGCCTTATCTATATGCAATTTCATCGGTATTGTTGCATTTGTGCAGTCTCCCTATGTGTTATACTGTGGCTTTTTGCATGCTGGTGTGAACTTGTATCTAGAAGATTTGCTCATTAATTAACGGCACCTGCTATCTTTTCCCATGCAGCACAAGGGCCAGAGACGCCTGCTGCTGGGATTCAGTGCATCTTCCAGTCATTGAGCAGTAATTGCAGCTTTGTAGTTTTTTGGTAATTTTTGTCCCATTTTTCTGTGGTTTTATTCTCAATGTGGGTTAAATTGATAAGAAGGGAACTTCTGTCTCTTTTCTCCACAACAGAGTGAGCAAGTCACCACACCCAACTCTGGGAACCCCGTTGTAATTTATTAGTAACTAATGTTTTTTTCTTCCTGAAAGCTGCTAATAGAAGAATAATTCTGTTTCGCTCTAATATATTCTCCTACTGGAATAGCCCGTGCACAATGTTGGGGATGACAACAAGCGTGAGAAATGTCATTACCAGAGTTGGGCTTGTGATGTGCAGACATCTGGATAGGCTGATTAGAAACAACAGATAACCAGACTTTTGAAAAAATTTTGGGCGACGACATGTATGTATGGGGCTGCGCCAGTATTCTGGTGTGCTTTCGGCCCAAAAACCCTGTTCTGTAGATGCATGAGCAGGCGCACTCCAAAATTAGATGTATTTTGCGCCGCCTGCGGCACTTTGTAATGTGTGTGTGTACATTAACCTAACCGTAACCCTATCTTTTGCACACGTACTGTAGATTTCTCCAGATTCTCTGAATTTCTTGATAATATTAAGCACTCTAGATGGCAATGTTTTTAAAGTCTTTGCAATTTTACATTAAAATGGTTTTGCCACGATCTAATGTTGACGTGGGATCCTCCAAAATCACTTTTCTAAATATATATCATAAAAAAAAAGTGAAGCCTGTGAGATCTACAGCCTGACTAAAATGCCCTTAGTTTCCTGACAGTTTACATTAGACACGACCAGGAGCTAACAGGAGCTGATCTGGCCGCGCTTGCGTGTTTGCAGGGAACATGAACGAACATGAACGAGCTTTGAAGGGACTGGGGAGAAAGATCTTGTATCTTTTGTATAGAGAATCCACTGGTTGTAATGTAATTATCTGAGTAAACATGCAGACGCTCCCTGGCTCTCTGCTCAGCCCCGCTCCCTCTCTCCCTGCAGCGTTTGTGAAGAAGGAATGAAAGAAGGCTGCTTCTCTCCTGAGCAAATAAGAGGGAGAAATAAAACGCATATAGCTTGTGCACAATACAGTTATCCCCTGTGGATTAGCCAAATAACATATTTGCTCAACTACAGAGACTGAGTATCAGGAACGTGCATGGGAGGTGGAGCGATGACATCACAGAGGAGGTACTTGTTTTTTTAAACACAGAAACACAATGCCCTTTTTTTCTGGAATCAAGAGGGCAGTATCAGCCTGTTAGGTGAGGAACTCATTTCTTGGTAAAACCCCTTAAAGGAACACTCCAAAATTGTTCCACAATTTTTAAACACAGATTGGTGAACCTTGACCTTTGCTTCTGAGAGACTTTAACTTTCTAACTTATTTTGTTTCTACACAGTCTTATGACTTAGGGTATGTTCATACTGCGTATTTGACCCTAAGTATGCACCACAAATACAGTAAAATTTGAGTGCTGTGTAAAATCTTGTCGTTGTTCAGATGACAATTTTACAATCAAATACAGGAGTAAAGGAGGCAGAAACTCAGCTTTATAGAGGCTATCGGTCAACCCAGGGCTATCTCAACACTGCTACGGGCCCCCGGAAGTCCCCTGCACACTTGCTAGAACACGACCAATTATCACCACCACATCATGACTGGATAATATCACTATATATTACTGAATAAAGATCAGTATGCAAAGACCAATATTACCACAATACAGTGACCATATACAGTGACCAAATATCAGTATACACAGGCTTTGCAAACTGTATATTACCTCCATACAGTGACCATATAGTGGTAGACACCAGTGTACACAGGCTCTGCAGACTGTATATTACCTCCATACAGTGACCATATAGTGGTATATACCATTGTACACAGGCTCTACAGACTGCATATTATCACCATACAGTGACCATATAGTGGTAGTCACCAGTGTACACAGGCTCTGCAGACGGTATATTACCGCCATACAGTGCTCATATAGTGGTAGACACCAGTGTACACAGGCTCTGCAGACTGTATATTACCTCAATACAGTGACCATATAGTGGTAGACACCAGTGTACACAGTCTCTGCAGACTGTATATTACCTCCATACAGTGACCATATAGTGGTAGACAGCAGTGTACAGAGGGTCTGCAGACTGTATATTACTTCCATACAGTGACCATATAGTGGTAGACACCAGTGTACACAAGCTCTGCAGACTGTATATTACCATCATACAGTGACCATATAGTGGTAGACACCAGTATACACAGGCGCTGCAGATTGTATATTACCTCCATACAGTGACCATATAGTGGTAGACACCAGTATACACAGGCGCTGCAGATTGTATATTACCTCCATACAGTTACCATATAGTGGTAGACACCAGTGTACAGTGTATACCAGGCTCTGCACACATACAAGTGCTTACAGGGCAGTTACATCTAGTGACTCACAGGTGACGTCTTCTTTAATGAGTCACTTTTTCTTCTCCTTCTGTTCCAAAACGGCATGAATACTTCTCAGAGTCATGACTCATCCATGTAGAATTAACCACACAAATATCTTAGACTCCTCACTTTTGCAGAGTTCTCCCTACCTGTTCCCCATATTTGTATAAACTCTCCATGGGGTGATAGGTGGAGGGTTAGGGAGTCATAGATGGAAGTGGTGGGGAGTGATCAGTGGAGATGGTGGGGGGCTTCTGGGGGGCTAGGTGGGGGTTGTATTTTTTGTTGGCGCTAGACCGCATAGCACAATTGTGGGAAAGCCTAGGAGAGGAGATATAGGCTGCAGCTCACTGGCACAATCTCCTGGGGGGAGAAAGAGGACCAACCCACTGGAGATTGTGCTGCGGCTCTGGCCTGTACCTATCAGGATCATATTGAACTCTGTATTCTGCATGCCCAGAAGATCAGCCGCAGGAATGACCTTCAGGAGATACAGGGGATGAGTTTGGTACTGCCATGTTTGTGTTTCTGTTATTTCTGCAGATTTCCCCGTTGGACTATGTTGGACTCATTGGACTATGTCAGACCAGTGTTTAATCCATTTTGTTAATAAAATAGTCAATAGTCAGGGATGGTGTCAGCGAGGGTTAATTTAAATAAGGTGTTTTTTATGTTGTGTCACCGTGTTCCTTTTACAATTTTTTTCCCATTGTCAGTAATAGCGGTGCCTCTCCATTACTAGTACTGCGTGTCACCCCAAGACTGACAATAAGCCCCTTTCACTGTTCTCAATGTTACCCCAGTACTAAATGCACCAGAGGTACTGGAAAGAGACAGGTTAATGTCAGAAGTGAACCCTCTAATGTGAAGGTCCGCTTCTGGGGTGGCTACAGGCTGGTATTTTTAGGATGGGAAGATACCAACATCCATGCAGCTTCCGGTTCTACCTTGGTTGGTTCTGAAAGTGTGGGGGAACCCAATGTCATTTTCTTTTAATTATTTATTTATTGATCTTGGATTCCCCCTCATTTTTCAGATCCAGCCAAGGTAAAATTAGCAGCTGCAGACTAATGCCATTAGAATGGGAAGATCCATGAATATTGAGCCCTTCCACTCTACATATAGCAGCCCGCAGCTGCACCAGAAGCGCACCTTCACGTTAGAGGGTCCGCCTCTGATGGTAACCCAGCTCTTCCCAGGACCTCTGATGTGTTGGGTACTGGGGGTTAGTGTCAGCCTTGGGGTGACAAAAAACACTGCTAGCTGACAGAAAGCTCCGGCAATAGTAATGGAGAGGTGTCTGTCAGACACCTCCATTTTTAATACCAGTAAAAACCGGTATAAAAATACACCAAATCAATAAAATAAAACCACTTTATTTAAATAAACACTCCCTGACTACATCCCTCATTAACCATTTAATTAAACAAAAACATATTAAAAATTGGTCCAACGCAGTCCAACAAGTCTGATGTAGTCTAGAGAGGACACCTGTAAACTACAGAAGCACTAATCAAGGAAGACAGGCAAGATCCCAGGTAGTTAGGTAGATAGGCAAGGCCATTGGTAAGTAGACAGGTAGGCTGACAGGGACCCTGGTAGGTAGGGAGGTAAAGCCCTAGGTAGGCAGGTATGCCACAGGTAGGTAGGCAAACAAGGCCCCAGGTGGATAGGCAGGCAAGGCCCTAGGTAGATACTTAAGCAGGCAAGGCCCAGGTCAGTAGGTAGGCCACAGGAAGGCTAGGTAGGCTGCATGTAGGGAGGTATATAAGCCTAGGTAGGTAACCCTCAGGTAGTTAGCCCTCAGGTAGTTAAGTAGGTTCCAGGTAGGTAGGCAGGCAGGCCCCAGGTAGGTTAGATTGGCCCCATGTGTTTAGGAGGGTAGGCCCAGTTAGGTAGGTGAATGGGCTCATGTAGGTATGAGGATAGGTAGGTATGCCCCTTGTAAGTGGGTGGGTAGGCAGGGCTGCAATTAGTTAGAATTAAAAAGGGGGAAAAAACTCACCTATCCCCGCTCCCCCAACAAGTGACAAATGGTGGGGCATGGAGCCAGTGGTTCTGTGCTCCGCCAATGGATTTAACTGTGCATCCTAGGACAGCTCTGAGTTAACCACTCCCTAATAATCAAGCTCACACGTGAGCATGGTCAGCTGATAGTCCAGAGGGTTCTTTGACGCATAGCAGCAGCCTCATCTCATCTACTATTTTGGAGAAGAATAAATGTCAGGAAAACTTCTGCCATTCCTAACACTTCAACACACAAAGATTTACAGCTTTCTCCGGCCTTTATAGCTAAGGACTTGCTTTATTTCTATCAGTTTTCTGCACAGTTTTTTCCCCTCTTCATTGGGTCTTTTTTTGAGATGACATTTTGTTTGCTTCAGAACCATTGACTAGTTAATATTGTAGCTTGAGGGCGCACTGTTTGTGTAATGACTACTCTGGTCTACATAGATTGTTGGCTATTAGATGTTAAACAATGTGAACTTATTACAGTCTAATATGTATGTGTTCCTCTGAACTGTAAAGTTATGCAATAGCTGTAACATTTTCCAGTCACCTCACACTTATTTGCTTGCCAAATCCTTGCTGGGCGGGAGTCTTGCTAATTGAACAGTTTTCGTTGCTAGTCTTTAACCCTGCTTTGTGAGGCTCATAAAAGACGACCTATTGCGTAACACTGAAAGCGTTAGACTTTGTATTACTATATTTACTATTTTGCCATAGGCAAACTTAAACTCTATCAGTTCTCTATCTATTAAACACTAAAACGTAACTTTTATTATATCTAACTCTTAACCTCTATATACACTATTTAAAAACCTGATCTCTATCCTCATCATTTAACCCTTTTTGCTTCTGAAAGAGGGAATAACTCCCTTTCTATCATCAAGTCTGGTGGAACCCCACCTATTAACAGGAGAGCCTTATATCTATAGCAAAGTGCTAGCTTCAGTAAGGGATCCCAAGTCAACTACTTGGGCAGTCGTCCCTAATCTCATAGACACAGAACAAATAAGGCCCCCTTGTGACACCGTCTGCAGCAGGTGACACTTGTAGACAGAGGTGAGAGATCACAATTTAAAACGTCATGCCTGACCTCGCCGACATGTTTCGCCAGCTAACCTGGCTTTATCAAGGCTTAGAGGTCCGATCACACGTGGTCTAAGCTCACTTCCTTTTATATCATGTTAGGTAAACACCCCATACAGGTGCTCACCAATTAGCTATCAGAGAATCCACATAAAGCCCACTCCCCCTTCCGCGCGTGCACACTCATAACATGTCCTGCTGAAGCTGCCACCATGCTCTCATGAGCCAACAACCTTCAGTCAAATTCGCCATCTCCATAACGAGCTTGCGCCCCATCTTACCGTACTGCCCGTGCCAATGCACTGCACCAACAAACACCTCAGCCCTGACTGTGATGGGCTTCCGTCTCACTTCTCTCATATTATTGCAACTGCGTGCCTCACCTAGAATGAACTAAGCAGACTAGGTATCACATTACACAGCACACTGCCATCTTTGTCAATTCCCATAAGCCCCTTCTCTTCAATATCTAATATGCATATTCATTGGGAATATAAACTCCACTGTACAATAGACCACTGTCATATTATCTTCCCATAAAGCTCTTCTCCTATGTATGTAATATGCATATTCATTCCAATAGAGCTGCAGGCCCCATTAAATACATGTTCCACTGCATTGTATAGTATTGTCTCAAGACTATATTCATAAACTACTTCTCTTTCACATGTAATATTCATACTCATTTTAATAATACTGTAGGCTCTATGGCTAGCCCTCCCTCCCTCCCACAGTCTGACCTCACAAGTTCCCCATTGAAGATCTTCTCTTACGGCTCACAGCCAGCCATTCAATCCACCATATCACAATGGGAGCATGTAAGAACTCCAGTATCCTCAAATGCCACCGCATCCAGCTGCATCCGCCTCGCACCAGACCAGCGCCGCAAGCAGGAACAACAAATCTCCACATACATGAATACACACATGAACAGTCCCTTGCAAAAGCAATACACATGCATCCCTAATTTGTTAAATAGAAACCGTGGCCTCACGTGATGAATATCTGTCATCATTACAGGACCCAGGGACAATGAGGAAAAACGTAGAGGCAAAAGGGGGAGAGGAGAGGGGAGGGGGGAAGGGGCGCGAGGGAGATGGAAGGGAGGGGGGGAAAAAACAAAAACAAAAAAAACCACACATATATGAACTCTGATGCTTCCATAGTCATATATTCAACTGTGCTACATCCACTTGACCGTACTTAATCACATATATCATGTTTCTTCAAAAATTATTATATAGGGAATCAGCAAGATCAAATAAATGCCGAAAATGAAAAGCCTTCATTTAGGCCTTTAGGTTTTGGAGATTATGAGACTTTGTATTATTCTCCATATGGACCATTGTGCAACATTCTGATCACTATTCCTATGAAAAGAGAAAAGGCCAGCGCTTCCTGGTGCAGTATTTAGAACAACGCGTTTTGTGATACAGACACTTCCTGGAGGATTGAGGATGAACCTGATGAAGTGTCGGTATCACGAAACACGTTGCTCTAAATAAAAAAAATATTTGTTTTATCTATGGAATGAGACCTGTGCTTTAAAGGGAATGTGTCATCAAAAAATGAGTCAGTGTTTAAAGGGGTTGTCTCACTACAGGGATTGCTGCTTTTTATGTTAAAGATCTTGCAAAAACAAGTCACTTTGCAATTTGTGTCCATTAACAGTGTCCTACCTATTCCTAGATATCCCCTCTTGTATGGGCTGCATCAGCTCCTCAGGTTGCTATAGCTACAGATCTGTTTGATCTCTCCTGATAGGCTGCCAGCACTGGTCGCTATAGCTACAGACCTGGCTTCTACTGCAGCCTAATGGAAGCCAGTAAACACGCCCCTGAATTCAAAACCAAGAAAACAGGACTGAGCAGGGGCGTAGCTATAGGGGGTGCAGAGGCACCAGTTGCTACCGGGCCCTGCAGACTGAGGGGGCCCGAAAGCAATCCTGCCACATAGGAAGACACCTGTATTCTAATTAGCAAATAATAGTTGGGGGCCCAATTTAACTTTTAGCATTGGGGCCCCAGAGCTTCAAGTTACGCCTCTGGGACTGAGGTAAGATGAATTAATGTAGTGAGACAACCCCTTTAAGTCCCGTTTTTAGGTTAAACAATTTTTTTAGGAATTTGTGGTTGTTGTTTTTTTTTACATTTGTCATATCACTTTCAATATTTTTTAATAATTCTTAAGTCTTGCAGTTTTCACGTTGACCACTAGGCCTTGTTTGCACTGCTTTAACAGCAGTCAGAGAGATGCTTTACAGCAGCTTCATGCACATAGGAGTCTTAAAGGGGTTTTGCCACGATCTAATGTTGACGTGGGATTCTACAAAATGGGTATTTAATCACTTTTCTCAAGATCTGTCATTAAAAAAAAGTGAAGCCTGTGAGATCTACAGCCTTACTAAGATGCCCTTAGTTTCCGGACAGTTTACATTAGACATGACCAGGAGCTGATCTGGCTGCGCTTGCGTTGTTTGAACTTCTGATCTGATGGCAGGGAACATGAATGAGCTTTGAAGGGACTGGGGAGAAAAGATCCTGTGTCTTTTGTATAGAGAATCCACTGGTTGTAATGTAATTATCTGAGTAAACATGCTTCCTAATCAGCCCCCTTCTCTCTCCCCCTGCATCAATTTGTGAACAAATGAGCTTATCTTCTCTCCTGAGCAGATAAGAGGGAGAAACAAAACGCATATAGCTTGTGCACAATACAGTTATCCCCTGTGGATTAGCCAAACAATGTTTTCTCAACTACAGAGACTGAGTATCAGGAGCGTGCATGGGAGGTGGAGTGATGACATCACAGAGGAGGTATTTGTTTTTTTAAACACAGAAACACAACGCCCCTTTTTTCAAGCCTCAAGAGGGGAGTATCAGCCTGTTAGGTGAGGAACTCACTTCTTGGCAAAACCCCTTTAAGACTGACTCAGCCCCATTCACTTCTATAGGACAGTTTTCTAGTCATGCTCTGTGACCTGGAAAGAAGTCACTGTGCAGGGAGGTGAAAGGGCGAACTGTGACTATCTCCTCTTGTGATTGGTGGATCCTGTGTTTTCTATTCACACTGGGGTCTCCTTTCAGTTTGACCCTCTTTGTGCTGATAATGAGCAGACTACTGAGAATCTTTCTCTACAGAACAGGATGTGTCAGACTGTTATAAGGCCTAGTGGCCAAAGTGAAAACTGCAGGACTTATGAATTATTAAAAAATATTGAAAGTGATATGGAAGATTAAAAGAAAGAAATAACCAAAAATTCTTAGACACTGTGTTTATCATGAAAACGTGGGTGAAACACTAAGTTATTTTTGATGACACATTCCCTTTAACTCCAGAACACGCTGATCTTGTCGAACAGTGCCCGATACGATCACTGGACAACCTGAGGTGATCCAACAACCTTTTTGTCTTTGATCACCATTCCTGTATCTTCCTGCAGGTATACAGGAAGTCCTTAGTTCCTGTGAATTGGGAGGTGTAGCCTCCATGGATTGGACTTTTTCCAGTACATCTCGAATATGCTTGGCTGAATTTTGAGCCAAGTCCACACCTTAGTCATGTTCCTCATTCCTGGACAGTTCTTGCAGTGTGTGGGGTGGGGGGGCATTATCCTGCTTAACCCCTTAAGGACCTTGCGGTTTGGTTTGTTGACACGTTCGTTTTTCCCTCCTCGCCTTCCCAGAGCCATAACTTTTTTTTTTCCACCTACAAAGACATATGAGGGCTTTTATTTTGCGGGACAAGATGTACTTTCAAATGGTGTTATTCACTGTACTATAGAACATACTGGGAAACCGCGAAAAAATTCCAAGTGGGACAAATTGTAAAAAAAAACGTACTTGCGCCATGTTTGCGGTAGTTTTGTTTTTGTGGCGTTCAATCTTCGGTCAATACAATGTGTTATCTGTATTCTACAGGTTGATACGCATCCAGTGATACCAAACATGTAGGGTTTCCGTTATGTTTTGGTGGCGTCAAAAAATTCCAAACATTTTCTACTTTTGAAATTTGCGCCGCGGCGCCAGTTGTGCGACCAATAACTTTTTCTGTACTAACTCCTACGGACGTGAGTGAGGGGGCATGTTTTGTGGACTGAAGTGCACTTTTTATCGCTAGCAGTTTGGAATGCATGCGACTTTTTTGATCACTTTTATTCCAATTTTAAGAGATATGAAATGACCTAAACACCGCAATTTTGGCGCCAGGAGTTTTTTTTCTTCTATGGTGTTCAGCGTACGGGATAAATGATGTTATATTTTTATAGATCGGACTTTTTCGGACGCGGCGACACCAAAGGTGTGTCACTTTTTTTTTATTTTTTTTTTTATTTGTAAAATGGCGAAAAGGGGGGTGATTTGAACTTTTAATACTTTTTTTTTACTGTAACATTGAGTCACACTAGGGCGCTTCACCACTAAGGGTCGCGATCATTAATACAGCCTAATGCATTGAATAGACAATGCATTAGGGTGTACCAAGTTGGCGGTTTCAAAATCTGGCAGCGATGGAGGCCTTCACAAGGATTCCTGCTGCCAGGTTAGCAGATTGGGACTCAACAATCTCACTGCTGATGTCCCGTTCGCAGTGAAGAACGGTGCACGGCACCGTTTTTCATTCATTTAGACGTTGCGCCCATCTTTGCCGCGGCGTCTAAGGGGTTAAACAGCGCTGGTGGGCTAACACCCGGCAGCTGTGTGGCGGGGTCATGGAGGAAAGCTCCTTAGTGACCCTGGGACGGACTCATACGTCCAGGGTCGTTAAGGGGATAAAGGGGCCAGTGCCATTAGGAAATCTTGCTGCCATGAAGGGGTGGACTTGGTTTGTGCAATGCTTAGGTAGCTGGTATGTGTCACAGTAACATCCACATGATATCAGGACCCAAGGTTTCCAGCAAACATTGCCCAGAACATCACACTGCCTCCATCATCTTGTCTTCTTCCCATAGTTTATCCTGTTGCGATCTCATCCCCAGGTAAGTGACCTAAATGCACCCGTACATCCAAATGATGGAAGACGTGATTCATCAGACCAGGCCATTCTAGGCTCATTTGCTTTCCAAAGACCCAGTGGGTCAAAAGCAAATTGAGGATTTGTTACATCCAACAGAGGGCGCTTGAGCTTCTCAGCTCCTTTCCCATAATGCCTTGTGATATGCAGATGCTTCGTGGAGTGCAAAAAGGCAAATTCGAATCTTCACACGCCTATATAGGCGCTCTCCCTAAGGAGAGATCTTCCCTTTCATAATTTAGCATGGGCAGTGTGACCAGTCTGTGTACCCATTACAGCTGTGATGCCCTCTGTATCCTGTTAATATGTAATGTCCAGCACATGATGATAAGTGGGTGCTAGTGGAGATGAGTATTTTAACCCCTTAACGACCGCCCGTTGACTTTTGGCGTTGCAGTGATCTGCAGTGATGTCTTTTGACGTTGCTGCAGACACTGGGGTTTGGGGCGCCTGGTGCCGCAGCAGCACTGAGAACTGAGCTGTACTTTACAGTCCACTTCCCAGCGCTGCCGGAGAGCGGGGGAAACCTCCGATCCAGGCTCGGACTGGGCCTCCGGGGGACCGGTGAATCCCCCGATGGGCCCCCCGAGCCGCTGTGGGCCCCGGAGGCAGTGCCGTCGCGCCCCGGGGCCCGTCCGCGCATCCGATCCCAGAGACCGGACCCAGGAGTTGGGGACTAATGTCCCCGACTCCCGGGGCTGCGCGGGGTCAGCGGAGCACAGCGCCACTAGCGCTCCGCTGATCTCCTTGGCAGGCTGGAGGCATTAGGCCGGCGGGGAGCGGGAGCCGGAGCCAGGTAAGTGGCTGGTTGTTTTTTTTTTATTTTTTTTTATTTTTTTTTAAAACTATCTAAGGGGGCCCTGACTACTAAGGGGGGCCCTGGCTACTAAGTGGGGCCCTGACTACTGATGGGGGCCCTGGGTACAAAGGGGGACCCGGGCTACTATTGGGGGCCCTGTCTCCTAAGGGGGGCCCTGACTACTATGGGGGGCCCTGGCTACCAAGGGGGGCCCTGGCTACTATTGGGAGCCCTGACTACTAAGGGGAGCCCTGACTACTAATGGGGACCTGACTACTAAGGGGGGCCCTGGCTACTAAGGGGGCCCTGACTACTAAGGTGGCCCTGGCTACTAAGGGGGCCCCTGGCTACTATTGGGGGCCCTGGCTACTAAGGGGGGCCCTTGCTACTATTGGGGGCCCTGGCTACTATTGGAGGCCCTGGCTACTAAGGGGGGCCCTGCTACTATTGGGAGCCCTGCACTATTGGGGGCCCTGCTAATGGGGGCCCTGCACT
>JAODAL010053395.1:0-25319 GCA_025379985.1 Phyllomedusa bahiana | reverse complement strand
AGCATTGCGGGCCACGGTTTTTTGGAAAAACCTTTTAAATGGTCCCAAAGCCATGTTCTTCTAAGCCAAATAACTTCTTCAGCTGCCTACTTCCCAGTCTATGGTTTCTGCAGTTTTCCCCACTTAAAAGGACTTTTCAATCCCCTTTTGTTTTAACTTATCGTGGCCCCAGCCCCCGGGCGGGATGCTTCAAAAGGGGACGAACTCCCCCAAAACTTTTTGACTCAAGCCCGCGGACGGGTATGATATTCCTTGGGTGCCCCCGTTTTTCCCAAACTTGTCAACCCAGCTTTTTTGAGTTTATTCAACATTTGGCATAAATTTCCAACGCAAAAGTTCACAGTCCAAGCCCTTTGGTTTGTTCTAAAAAGTTGTTTTCCTGGGCCCTTTGATTCACAGGGTCCCAAACCCCCTTACCGATGATGGGGAAAAAAGCGGGGATGCTCATTTTTTAAACCAAACAATTTTAAAAAAAATTTCAAGGGAATTTTTCTACCCCTCGTCACTTACTGTCGAATGGAAAAATAATGCCCCCAAGTCTTTTTCAATTTTTATTAAAATTTCTTTCAAGGACTTTTTTTAAACCCCAAATTAAACTCTCATTTAAGGCACAAGATGTTTTAAAACCCGGGGGAAAAAATTATCCTACAAGCTCCGGCCCTCTGGGAATCTCATACTCAAAACCCCTGTAAACCCTTTCTTCCTATTTGAAGACATGGCCCACTTCCAAAGTCTTACACAAAAATAGGGAGACGTATGAGATGCCTTGGATGCAAATTCCCTTGAAATTTAGATCCTGTTCCCGGGGCTGCCACAAATTTGCCTCGAGGGGTTTTTTTTCTGCAAAAGGGTTCTTTTTAAAAAAAAAAAACAAAGCCCATCATTTTTAAGACATGGGGGTCAAAGGTTTTGGTTTCCTCTTAAATTTAAAGGGTTTGGGAAACAGTCGCAGAAACCCCTCATCCCCGTAAACAGTGAAATCTCCGTATACAATGCCTATTACTGATGCCGGGAAAAGGGTCCCCTTTGAAGAATTTACTACTCTATACCCCCCACTCTGTTTTCCCTCTAAGGGGGGGAAGATGAAAGAAGACCCATTTCTCCCCACGGATGAAGACCATCTGTCGCGGGGAACCCCCTTCACGACTGTCTTGAAAAAAGGAGGCTGAAACCCCACCCTTCCCCTACTGCCTCTACATCCAATTTGGAGACCCCAAACTATGTCTTTTTCACGGGGTTTTTAAATTAAAAATAGGGGGATGATCAAGGCTTTTCCATCCGGGAATTTGCTGGGTTACCTTGCAAAAAACCCGTGAAGACTGCATTTTACCTTAAGAAGGGCCCCCCAAAGGAAGGGGTGAATTTTGGGCTGAAAAAGAAGCTTGAAAGCTGCCGAAGAAAAGACCAGGAACAAAAAACCCACCGACTCAGCCTACATGTAGGGGAAGTAGCCTATGAACTTTGGGGGGGAGGGGGCCCCTGCGGGGGTTCCCGACAGAAAGTGGAACGCCCACAAAATCAAAAAAGCCATTCAGACTTGATGTTTTCTCCCCAAAATTTGCCCCCTAAATTTGGCCGTTTTGAAAAATTAAGCCCAGGGAAGAATAGAGACAGGGAAAGAAAAAGGAATTACAGAGCAATTTGGGTTTGAAAAAGCCCCCCCCCCGCGGGTTCTTTCCCAGAGATTCAGGGAAAAGCGGGAAAATTGGGCCTGATATGTGTTGAGCAAGAAAAAAGAAGGAGAAGGTGGGGGAAGAAAGGAGAGGGGGGGGAAAAAAGAAGGGGGAAGGTGCGGGGGAAAAGAAGGAGAAGGTGAGAAAAAGAAGGAGAATGGGGAAAGAAAAAAGGGAAAGAAAAGGGTGAGAAGAAGAAAGAAAAAGGAAAGAAAAAGGAGGAAAAAGGGAAAGAGAAAAACCCCAGGACAAGTTTGCTTTTAAACCCGGGTTGTTAAACCCCGTTTGAGAAAATTTTCAAACAAAAATAAACCCAAAGGGAAAGGGAAAAAAGTTGGGGGGAAAATTTGGGGCGGGAGAAGAAGATTTGTTTCCCAAAGGGGGAAATTTTTTTTATCCACCCGGGTGGTAAAAGGGCTCAATTTTACTTAACCCACAGGGGGAACTAACCAGATGTTTTTTTCCCCAATCAACAAAAATTTTACCTAGCGGGGGGGAAATCTCCATTTTACCACGGCAAGTAACTATGCTAGAATTTTGTAAAAATTGCAAAATTGGGAACCCCAGGGGGGACTGATCCCAAACCCCAAGGAAGAAATTTGGCAAAACCCTTTTATATCCTTTCCTTCTGACCCAGATTGAACAAAATTAAATTTAAACCCAGAGTGGAAAATGCACTTCAAAAGTTTTATCCAAAATCAAGAAAATACCTCCTGAATTTTTTGCCACAAGTAAATCCGGGGAATTTTGGGTTTCCAAAAAGGGCCCTGATATTTTGGGCATCCTTCCGTCCTCCCTTAAACATTTTCCATCTTAAAGAAGAGGAGGGTACCCCCACCCCTCGTTTTTGCCCCCCAAAAAACCCTTTTAAGGGAAAGATAAAGAAAAATCTCTGGAGTCAAAATTTCAAACATTCCTGGATAAGGGGGTCCCAAAACCACTTGCGTTCTAGTGGGGGTGGATTTGTTCTCAGGATGGCCTTAAGTTCCCCCAAGTTTACCAACTTTGACTCCCAAGAACCACCTGAAGAAAACATTGACTAAAATTTTGGGTTATGCATTTTTTGGGATACCTGGGTTTTTTAAATTTTGCCCCAAAGGAAACCTCCCTTAAACTGCAAGAAAGAAAACCAGAGACATTTGGAAACAGAAAGGAAAGCTGACCTCGGACCTGAAACCCCCCCTTCCCATCCCAAAATTTAAAGCGGGAAAAGTGGAAAGAATGAACGTCCTCTGAAGAACAAGATTCGAAAGCTACAAACAAACATCTTTTTCCCTTTTGGCCCCGGAGATCCTACCCATTGAAATCTATTCTGTCAAAAATTTCCCCTAGGTACCCTACTGGTCTCATTTCCTCGGGAGATAGTTTTTCTGGGGCCCGCCCAGATTAGGGAGGTTTCCCCACAGTATTTGAGTGCGGGAATGATGCCTTGTAAACAGTTTAAAATTGTGTAATAAATTTTAAAACTAATCCGCCATAGTGTTTCCTCCTTCTGATCCAGATTGATCAAAGCTCGACCGGGTGACTTTGTGTGGGAGCAGAAACAGTCAGAGATTTCTACCCCAGATTTGACCATACAAGTACTCCTGGTTCCCCAACCTAAAAAATTGAACGAAGACCCCCCTGGGGCAGGCTTCAACTGCAAGAAAGGTACTGCGACCATTAAGTCATTATAAACTTTTCCCTTACCTTTCATGTTTTTTGGCTATTTGGTTGGGGTTTAAAAAAAATGAAAAGGGGGAAAACCCCAAGGGGGGGGCCTGATGAGTTAAAGAGGGCAGGTAAAGCGGGTTTGAATATAATAACAGAGGTTTGATAATTACACCCGAGAGCTTTCAATTATGTTTTTAAAAAAAAGGGGGTGTTATGTTCATTAAATGGTCTTCAGAAAAGTGGGGCAGTGAAAACAAGCAATTTGCAATTTGGGTGTCATAGCAAACTGCCTTGTTCTCACAGTTCCCTTACTTTTTTTTTTTATTTTCACTGAATCCAGTGGGGTCAAACCCCCTTCATTTACAGTGAACTCATTTACTTTGTACAGCCCCCTGGTCGATTCAGGGGTGTACAGAATACCAGGTTTGGGGCCGAATTTTTCTGTCTCCACACCTAAGAAAGGGGCGCACGATTGTACAATGAGAAAACTACAGTTTTGACCCTGTGCCTAACCTCCTGCATCCCGCAATCTGTGCGTTCTTAGAAAGCTGTAAAACATCTCCCGGGAAGGAGATCAGTGTCAGATTGATTTTAAGCCCGCCTGTGGTATTTGCTTATAAAATAAACTGATAGGGAGAGACACAAAAATGAAAGGGCCTAAAAAAAATTGTTAAAAAAAATGGACCCCGATCCCGGGAGGTGCCCCCCTTTCTGGGGGTTGTGCTTGAGCCCAAAAAACACCTGCGTGCATAAAAAATTGTTTTACACAAAAAAAAACACTTTATGCTACAAAATAAAAAAAAAATAAAACAAAAAATTTGGGGGTCGGGTTAATCGATTGGGGCCCACGGAGTAAAACAAACATTATGTATATGCAGATGAGCACTGATAAAATAGCAAAGTTTATGTCACATACCGCATGGGAACCCGTTAAATTGAACCCAAAAAAAAATGGAGGAACTCAGGGGCAGGCGAAATTCAAAAAAAAACCCGTAAAACACCCCGTAGGTCAAAAGCACAAAAAAACTTCAATATTTCCTGTGGAGTTTGATAAAAAAAAAGGGTTACTTCGGAAGGTTTTTCCCCCGATTCGGTATTCTTGGGGTTTTTTGGATTGGGGTTTACACCCATCAAAAATTTTTGCCAAATAATGCTCCTCACTTTAAATCCCTGCCATGTGCCCCAAAAAGCAGTTTATACCCCCATAGTCTTTGGAATTAAAATTGCATAATCATTTTTGGGGTTCTTTTTTCCGGGTTTTTGTGAAAATTAAAAAAATTTTCAGCTAAAAAATGAATATTTTTTGAAAAAAAACAAAAACAAATTCCAAAGCCTATTGCAAAAAAATTGTGAAAAAACCTTGGGGTCTACAGTCCTTACACTTAATGGTGTAGTTTATGAAGGAGGTCTTTTTTAGGTTTTTTTAAATTTTTGCCCAAAACCCCCCAAAACTTGAAAAATTGAGAGGTGCCTAAAGAAAATCTGAAATTTAAAATAAAACCCCAAATCCCTGTTCTCCTATCATTTTTTATTTAAAAATTCCACAGCACTCAGTATTTTTAACCCCTTACCGCCCGGGCCTTTTTTGGTTCCTACAAACCCCGGGTTTTTAAAAACTGACATGTGTCACTTTAGTGGGAATAACTTTTTGACACTTTTAAACCCATCCAAGTGATTCAAGATTGTTTCCCCCTGCCTTGTCTTTTAGTTTTAAGAAAATTTTTGGTCCCAAAAAAACCTTGTTAGTTGTGAAAATTTCAAAAAAATCATGAAAAATTGGAATAATTTTTAATTTTCAAAAATAAAAAAATGTTGTGTGTTTGAAAGATAGGCAAATTTTTATTCCACTCAAATAGTTTAAAAAGCATTCCAAGTTTTTTGATGTTTGGGTCCTTTTTTAAATGTTTTTTTTTTTTTTCCCTTTGGGGGCTTAAAATTTGAGCATTTTAAAAGAAATTTGCAAAATAGTTATTTTGGGACCAGTCCTTTTGACGGGGCTTTGGGGGTCGATGTTAGATCCCAAAAAATTTGCTCATCTAAAAACACCCCCCCTTAAATTTTTAAAAAAAAGCATTTGGAATTTTGTTACCCCTTTAGATTTTTCACAGAAATAAAGCAAAGTGGGGGTGAATTGTAAAAATTTAAAATTTTTTTTTAGCAGTTTTTTAAATTTTATTAATTATTCACGGGAAATGGTGAGTGCCGGGAAATGCAACTCAACTAAATTCCCGGTTTCCTTTTTCTTTTGATATCCCCATAGTGGCCAGTGTTTTTTTTTTGGCTCAAGCACAAGCCCCAGAATGGGGGAGCACCTACCGACTCGGGGTTCCCCTTTTCTTTACGATTTTATTTGGGGCACCATTTCGGGTTGTGGAAAACCCTAAGGTGCTAAAATTCCCCCTAAAAAGCCACATATTAAAAATTTAAAACCCCTTTTAAGGAATTATCCAGGGGTGCAGTGAGAAGGCCCCCACAAGGTTTCCATTTTTTTAGCGTTGGGCTCTAAAAATAAAAAAAATTTTTCCCAACAATCTGCAATTTTAGCTGAAAATTTTTAATTTTTAATGGAATCCGGGAAAAAAGCATCCCAATTTGTGTTTTCGCATTTTTTCCAACGTTCGGCAAAACCCTACATGTGGTTTTTAAACGCTGTTTGGGCCATGGCAGGGGTGCAAAGGGGGGGAGCACTTTTGGTCAGGGGTTTTTTATCATTGGCCATAAAAATGGGGGGGGGGGGGAACGCATTTTTGCCATTGGTTTTTTTGGGTTCTTTTTACGTGTTGCCATGGGAAAATGAAGAAAAACTTTATATGTGGTTTGGGGACAATTGCAATAATTGTTTTATTATAATGTTTTTGGTTTATTCTTTTAAAAAATAGAATGGTTTATAAAAAATTGCATCTTTTGTTTTCATAGTCTGACTATGGGGTTGTTTTTTTGTGGGGTAGTTATGTTTTTATTGGCCACTACGGGGGCCCTTACTTTTGACACTTTTTTTTTAAGGGATTTTTTAAAAAAAGCAATCCTGGTAGTGTTTTTTATTTTTTTTTTTACCGGTCACGTGTGGTATAAATGACATCCTACTTTACCACAGGTCAATACGATTACGTGATAACAATTTGTATATTTTTTTGTTTTTTCTCCTTTTTCCAAAAAAACACTTTTTTTTTCCCTCATATTGTAAAGTGCTGCAGAAATGTTGGGCTATATAAATAAAAGATTTAATTATTATTATTTTCAAAAAAAGGGAAAACACGTTTTTGCACGCCAGTCTGAAAACATAAATTTTTATTTTTCTGTGACAACTGTAACGCTTATTTTTTTGGGGGTAGTTTAGTTTTTTTGGTATCATTTTTTGGGGGAAGGCAATTTTGACGCTTTTTAAAACATTTTTTAAAGGGGTAAGAAAAAAATGCAACCCCTGTGTTTTTTATTTTTTTTTTTAACAGCGTCACTGTCATAACAATGACAAGTTAGTTTTACTCCCCGGGGGGGACCATTATGGGATTCCCCCAATTTTAAGTTTTTTTTTTATGGGAAGTATTTTTTTTTAAAAAAAGGTTTTTTTGTTTTTAAAAAATACTTTCTAAATTTTAATACGTAACTTTTTAAATTTTTTATAACAAGCTGTGTAAGACTTTTTTTTGCGGGATGAAAAAATTTTTAAATTTGGGACTACTTTGTTGTTTATATGAGCTTTTTTATCATTTTTTATTCCATTTTATGTGACAGGGATGAACAAAAAAACGCAATTCTTGATGTTTTTTTTTTTTAAAGGCGTCCACTGTAGGGTTAATTTAAAAGGGCAGATTTTTAGGGTGGGTCGTTATGCGCTGCGTACCAAATATGGGTATTTATTTTTTATTTTTTTTTTGGGGGTTTGTAAAGGGGGGAAAAAGGCCGTGTCGTGTTTTTTTTTTTATTTTTTGTGTTTGTGTTTACTTTTTTTACTTTTTTTTTTTCTTTTTCCCCGGAGGAATTGTATAGCGATATTCAAAAGTCATAATAGAGGGGAATTGACACCATTAGTCTGTATTTGGGCACCCTGGGGACGTCAACACCGCTTTAAAAAGCATTGTGGGATGGGACTCCCCGGGTAACCCAATGTTTTCTTAAGCTTCCGGGTTGTCGGGTTTTAAGGGACCAAAGCGGGGGTCTCGCCATCGCAAAACAGGGGGGCCCACTCCTCCTGCCCGCAGCTTTGATGTCGCGAGCATGTAGGTTGCGACATTGAGGGCAAACCCCCTATATCCGCTGGTCCATCGATGATCTTGCGACTTCTTGTATCACAGATCGCCATGAGTCCCCATAGTTTTTGCGGGAAACCCCTCCCGAACCTTTGACGAAATGGGTATGTCAAATTTTGTTAAGGGCTTAAAAAATTTTCAAGCTTTTAATTGGGGGTTGTTACAAGGCAAACTAACTGATTATGCAAAAGTAAACTTATCCATAAATCCCATGAACTTGTTTTTAAAAATGTAATGGAGGGGTAAATAGGTCGTCGTTTGGGCAATGTGCCTTTATTGAGTGACATCTGAGAAAGGAATATGCAAAGTTATTATAATGTAAGTACAAAATCAATAAGAACAAGGTAGTAGCAGTATCATTAGTCTAGAGAATACAAAAAATAAAAAGAATAAAAGTAAAGAACAAGAAGAGTAGTTTGAGAGCAAAAGAGTGGGGCCAAAAAGAGGGGCCGGGGGGAGATGAGAGTACAGTTGAAATACTAGTAGAACCAAGGGAAAGAGAGTAATAATCAAGAGAAAAAGGTTCCCAAATTTATTAGGAAAGAACAACCGTGTTACATTTCCCAAATAAGCAGTCCAAAAGATGAAATATATACAAATAAGAGTAAATTAGGAGATGACATGGAGATGGTAGAAATGTGCTGCGGCTGTAAGAGGAATAAGGGTATTAGAATAAAATTAGAAGGATAAAGGGGTAATAGTGGTAGAGACATAAAAGATGTAATCAAGTTAACTGAATAGCGGAGGTTGTATGGGGACTATGTGGTCACCACAAATAAAATGGCCATGGGAGTACTAAAATAAGAAAGGATAACTATGAGAACCCATATTATCTAAAGAAAATAGGGGGCAGAGGCGAATTTAAATTCGTAGAATCTGCAGAACAGGACAGCGTTGGAATGTCTTACCGCCGCAACTGCTTTTATACGGGGGGCGAGATTTCACTGGTATCGTGGGAAAGTCAGCACCTGCGCACAAGGCTTATTAAGTGAACAGTAAGGGAAGACTGGCAAAACAGGTACTGACCACGCATGCGCAGACATATTGGGCATGCATCGTGGCACTGAAGTGTCGGGGAAGGCCTTAAACCAAAGCAAAATGTAGAAAGGGGGTAATATGGAGGAAGAAAGACAAAAGAATAGTAGATAGAAAATTTGGGAAAAAGAATAAAATAGATGAAGGAACCCAAAGGGAAAGTGGATACCGAAGAATGTGGAGAAATAATAAAACGGTAGAATGCAAAATTACAAAAAGCAAAAAGCCAGCAAACCGGAAAAAATAAAAAGATGAAAAGGGTGGATTAAGATTGTATGGAGAAGTAAACAAAATTAAAAAACTAAGTCAAAAAGGTCACAGGGGGACAAAAGGGAAATTTTCTTTAGCGAATAACAAAACAGTAAGATTAGGTGGATAGGAGAGATAACTAGGTCTAATCAAGAACATAGCGAAGGACAAAGATAAGGAAAAGTAAGGATGGTAGAAATTACCCATCGGGAGGAAAGACGTTATCTTGTCTTTAAAGGGAATGTGTCATCAAAAATGACTTATTTTTTAACTCCATTTTTATGTTTACACATTTTTTAAGAAAATTTTGGTTTTTTATTTTTTTTAATTTTCCTTCAGTTTAATATTTTTTAATAAAATTTTGTCCTGCAGTTTTTACTTTTGGCCCCCTAAGCCTAAAACAGTCTGAACTTCCTTCCTATGATAAAGATTTTTCCAGTTTTGTTCTTTTTAAAAACAAGCAGGGTCAAACTGAAAGGGGCCCTGGTGAATAGATAACACAGAATCCACCAGTCACAAGAGGAGATGGTCACAGCTCTCACCCCCCTCCTCCCTGCAGAGTGAATTCTTCCTAGGTCACACAGCATGACTAGAAAATTGTCCTATTGAAGTCTATGGGACAGAAACAGTATTAAGACTGCTGTTAAAGCTGTGCAAACAAAGCCTAGTGGCCAAAGTGAGGACTGCAAGACTTAAGAATTATTAAAAAATATTGAAAGTGATATGAAAAACTAAAAAGAAAAATAACCAAAAATTCTTAAAAAATGTGTTTAACATAAAAACGTGAGTTAAACAATAATTAATTTTTGATGACACATTCCCTTTAAAGAAAATGTTAGAAAATATGTAAAAAAAACAGGACTCAAAATAATCACTCAACTAACAAGTATTGTGTCGTATAGAATAACATTGTGCAAGTCACACTGCTAATGATTGCAAGATATCCTAGTCATGATTACTGTCACCTGGGAGAAAAGTACAATAATAAGGGGATATATAAGAATGTTAAAGTCATGGCTTTTACCTTAACTAAGTCAATCCTTAAGGAAAAAATATATGCAAAGAAAAATATAAGATTAGAATTTCATGTTATAGTCACAGTTTAAGCCGTTAGTTTCTAGAATCTGTAGCGTGTGACTCCAATAACGTTCTCTATTTAATAGCAAAGATGTACGGTTACCTCCACGACGAGGTATAGGAACTTACTACTACTTTAGATACAAGCGCCAGGTGTTTCAGGGAACAAGCGGCACAAAGATCGTCAGAAGAAATCTCCTGCTGCAATCCTTTAATAGAGATAAAAAGCGTATATATATATATAAAAGACAATCGCGCTCTGTTCGCTGTATAAGGTACTGCTTGATCACAAGCAGTCCCCAAATAATCGAACTCCAAAATATGCAACCCCCAAGCAAATAGTATAAAACACACCTGTAACGTGCAAACGCTTCCCCAAAGATTCTCACTCGATGCTCAAAATCTGCCAGGAACCTCCCCACTAATCCCGGTTTCTGTCCACTTCAATCTTCAGTTGGTGGATTTGTCAGAAATAATATATAAAAAGCATACAAACAGTGTGGTGTGTGATACACTCCGGCCGGCAGCGTATACAGACATACAGGCTAACAGACTAAAGTGTCGTAACTAAGGCTGTAGCTTACGAAAGCCGAGCAGGCATACAAGACCTACGCGTTTCAGAGAATAACGATCTCCCTCATTAGGGTATAGTGCCTGGCTTAGTCTGGGCCTTATATCTGTTCAAGAATAGTATGCCAAGAGACTAATAAACGAAGTGGGGCTCAGCCGTATTAGAATGGATGCAATCGTGGGTCTTCTTTCTTGGCACATCCTGTCTTTGCGGCTGCACGGATCCTAAGTCCCGACCGAAGACAGCCAAACAAGCAAAGCAAGCAAAAAATTGCACAGATCCAGCAAGTGCAAAAAGACGTAAGGTACTTTAATATAAGGCATATACACTCATGGTACAGGGGGTGAAAAAGACGCTACACGCAGGTAGCCTACGCGTTTCGGGCGTACAGCATCGCCCTTGTTCACGGCATAAATTAAAACATCACACATATTACCTTTTTATGTCTGTCTCTACCTTCAGAGATAGTAACATGCTTAGGTCAATTAGTACTAATACTTTCTTTAGTAAATATAATGGAGATCATTCCGGTAATTTAACCCCTCCGGCATCCTAGTTCCTAACTCAAGGATCCAAAATGCCTCTCTCAAACGGACCTGCTGTGTCCAATCTCCTCCTCTCCTTGGGCGTTTTACCCTTTCGAACCCGCTTATGCGCAGGCTTTCTATAGATCCTGAATGGGCTTGCACAAAGTGCTTTACTGCACCTGATTGATTGGGGAAATTATTTCTGATATCGGCCAAATGTTCGTAAATCCTAACCTTTAATTTTCTACTTCCTATGTAAGTTTTACTCATTCGTACATAAATGGCTATACACGTGGTGGCTGTTACGTTTTTTAAATCATTAAATTTTTTATAACTTTTGTTATTTAGGTTTTCCTTCAAAAGTGTCAGTTTTTTTGGTTAATTTACACAAAAAGCACCTTTTTTCTCCAAAGGGAAAAATCTTTGTTTTTAAACCAGGTTTTTTGGGTGTTTTTTAAGATCTTGAATTGCTTTAGGACATCATCCCTATATTTCTTTTTTTCTTTGGAATGCATGCATACCCCTGATCCAATTGTCCCAATAAGGATCCTGAGTGGGATAAAATATTTTTGCAAAAAAACACTCTTTTTTTTAAAAAATCTGGCTATTGGCGTAAAAAAATACTATTTTTTCCCAAAATTTTTTGGGGACATAGCCCCTCCTTTGCCCAAATAAAAAATTTTGTGTTTTCCTTTCCCATTTTTTTTTTTAGCTTGTTGTTTGTCTGGAATGCCCCCTACTTTCAAACGTCATCCAAATGTCAACTTTCCCCTTTTTTAGTCCTCTCTCTAGGCTTTCACGGCGTCTTATTATTCACCATATGGTATTGAAATTTTCGTACTCAAAAAAAGATTACTTTTCTTAAAACCCATTCCACTTTGGGGTTCCTAAAATTTGGGCATACAGGTAGAGGATCTTTATCTCCCCAGGGAGAATATCCAAAATGGGAATAATTTTGGTTCATTTCAAAGAAATTGTAAATTAAGAGGGTTATCATAGCATTCTTGGTGACTATGTAGCGCCCCAAACCAGGCACATTTGGGAAAAGGGGTTGTCAACTTATAGATGTATTGGGGGTTCCCACCAGACTGTAAAGATTTGCAATCGAAGGTAAAAGACTGGGTCCCTTTGGAGTCCTGTAATTAAAGGGTTTATTAATCATTATCAAAAGAAAAATAATTACTCCCCAATAGGAAACAATTTTCTAATATAAAACAATTGAAGTTCTTCTGAAAAATTAAACTATTTTTAAACTTTAAAGGGAAACTAAAAAACTGGTCGGGAAAAAAAGTTAGGGGGAAATTAGAGTATTAGGGGCGAACTTTAACTACCCAAATAGGGGCGACTTTAACTCCCCCAGAAAATAAATTTGGGGAAAAGGGAAGCTTGTAGCCTCAAAAAGGGAAAAAAAGGTTTTTGCCCAAAAAAAAAAATGAAAATTTCCCCTTTTGCCCAAATTTTTGGTGAAAGGAAACCGGGCAGAGGAAAAGGCCCTTCTAGACCTAATTAAATTAAAAAAATGGGCCCCTGACCAGAGTAACAAAGGTTCGGGGTTGGGGGGCACCCAAGGGATTAGGGGAACCAAATAAAATAAAACTTTTTCCGGGTTTTACCCTTTCAATAAGTTTTTTTGCAAGGACCCACAAAAACACAGAATTTTGGGGAAGGCTAATTTTATTCTCTTAGGGGGGCCCCATAAACCGAAATTGATGGGACAATGGTTTAAATATGAGCAGAACAAAATTAATAAATTGGGATATTTTTAAAAAAAAACCTGGGCTCCCACTGTGAGAGGTACATCCCTTAAATGGTAAAAAAAAAAATTAGAAACGGGAAAAAAACCCAAAATGTGGATAAACGGGTTTTAAAAAAGAGGCAAAAAAAAAACAAAAAGAAAGCGTTTCCCCCTACAAAAAACAGGAGGGCAGTGAAGAGGGCACTAAAACTATGGGGAAAAAAATAAAGTGTTTTAAAAATTAAAGATAAAGGGAAAACCCAAAGGGGAGAGGGAAAGCATATTCTATAGAAAAAAAAAATTTAACCCCCAAAATTTTTTTAACTATATAAAATAAAAAGATTAAAACACAAAATTTTGGGCCCCTTTGAAAATACTGAGGAGAAAACAGTAGAGGGCGATGAAAAAAAAGGGCAAAACGTTTTTAAAAACATTTTTTTCCCCACTGTTTTTAAAGGGAAGGATGCCCTTTCCCTGTGGAACAGAGAATGTGGTAAAACCCCAAACCTTAAAATTTTTTTGGGTTAAAACCCCCGGGAAAGAAGTGCGCTCCGCTTAAAGTTTCAAATAGAAAAAACCCCCCAGGTCCAGAGGGGCATACACCCCGTGTCCAAAGATTTTAAGTGATTCATAGAATGGCCCCCTTTTTTTCAATTTTCCCATGGACTGTCTAATAAGGGGGTTATGCCCCCCAAAGGGGTTGGGCGCTAGAAAATTTTGGTCCCAAAATTCAAAAAGGGGTCAAAAAGGGATCCGGGAAAAAACATAGGCCTTTTAAGCTTAACCCTTTTGTAGGTAAAATGTTGAAGGTTTTTCTCAAAAAAGCATCCAAGAGTACTAAACTGAAAATAAATTTTATAACCCCGTTCCAGCAGGCGTTATAAAGGATCGGCCCCTGTCAGACTAATCTCATCAGCTTTATGGGGAATTCGTGCTAGATTGATGGGGGTGAGGCCCTGGATGCCCTATATTTTGTTTTTTTAAACCTTTTAAACCCGGTCCACAAAAATGGGTTTGGGAAAAATAAAATGAAATGTTTGGGAGGGGGAAAAATTGTGCAAGGGGGGTAAGTAACTGGCTCACTAAAAAAAAAACCCAAAGGGTAGAAATTTAAAGGGTATCTACTCAGACGGATCCGGTTAAGGGGGGGACCACAAGTCATTTTGGGGCCCTTCCCCCTTTAAACCTTTTTCTTTTAATTGATCTTACACGGGGAATACACAGTAGAAAAATCGTTCTTTGCAGACGATACTAAGCTCTGAAAAAGTAATAAAACACAATAGAGGTTTAATATTTTTATTTACAAAGGGTTTCGGGATAATTTGGGAAAGCCGGGGCGGGGAAAATTTGGCAGATGGGGTTTAAAAACACTGAAAAAAAATTGCAAGGTTAGAAACAGGGGGAAGAAAAATTCCCTTAAATTTGTTTTAAATGTTAAAAAAAAAAAAACACGGGGTAAAATGACATGGAAAAGGATTTGGGGAATCCGGTGGACAGTAATTTTAAAATTGGTACACCGGGTGTAAAGGCAGCAGAAAGCCCAAACAAATGGGTCTTGGGGTGAAATAAAAAGGGGGCATGTTCCATTGATGAAAAACATTATTCCCCATTATAAAACACGGGTTAGACCCACAAGGGAAAATATTGTTACAGTTTTGGGCCCCAAGTCCCACAGGAAAGAAATTTTTAGACTTGAACAGGTACAAAGGCGGGCAACAAAAATAAAAAAAGGGCTGGAGGGGACTACATTTACCCCAAAAAGTTGGGAAAAAAAAAGATTGGGGTTATTTATTTTTAAAAAAAAAAAGGGCCCTTGGGGGGGACTAAAAATTTTATGTTTAAATACATAAAAGGGCAATAAAAGGATTCTCCAAGATTTATTTATAAAAGGGACTGTATCTAGAAAAAGGGGGGCATCCTTACGCCCTTGGGGAACGAAATTTTTCTAAAATAAAAAAAAAGAAAGGGATTTTTACGGGGAAGAGCAGTGAACTTTGGGAAATTTTCGCCAGAGGGGCTTGTCATGGGGAAATTTAATAACCCAGTTAAAAAGGGGTTGGGGCATTTCTGGAGCGTAAAAAATAACAAGTTTCAGTGACTAGGGTTCAGGGGAGGGGGCTTTTATCCCGGATTTTTCGATTGCCAGATTGGGTCAGGGGAAAGGGAATTTTTCCCTAAAAAGAGGAAAAATTGGCTTCTCCCCATTGGGGGTTTTTTTTTCCTTCCCTGGTTTAACACCCCTTGGCCCCCACAGGCTGAACCCAGATGGGCGACTTTTTCCTTTTGTTAGCCTTACAAACTATGAAACTATGAAACTATGAAAGTTACAGGGTTTTTAAAAACATGCTAACCCCAAATATGATTTTTTCCAAATATGGGTTTTTTAGTGCTTAATGACACGGGCCCTCTATCCCTTTAGGGAAACCCGGCATAATTTTTAACCAAATGGTTGAAGGGGGAAATTTGGGCAAGCCTTGGGACTTACCTTTTATTTATCTTTGGTTCCCCGGGGAAAAAATGGGGGTAAAAACAAAGGGGGGAAACAATGTTTTTTGTACCTTTGGTTTCTCATAAAAAAACGGGGAAACCCGGGGGGTTTTTGATACTTCAAAAAAATTTTTTTTGTTTTTGGGGGAATGGGCTCCCCCGATGTAAAACCCTTTAAACCATAGTTTTTTGGAAAAAAACTAATTTGGAAATTTTTTGGGTTTGGGGCTTACTCAATTCCCAAAAGTTTCCCCGTATCGTAGTAACTCTTGGTTTTTTTTGAACCCAAAAAACCAGAATCTTTAAAACAACTGTACCCCCTCCCTTAAAAGGTTTTTTTTAAAATTTTTGAATTTTCCCTTCTTTCTCAGCTGTTTCCCAATGCTAATATTTATTTTTGGTTTGGGTTTCTCCCTTGGTTTTTTGTTGTAAATGTTTTTACCCAAACCTTAAAATTTTAGTTTTTAGATCCCTTTCCATTAAAATTTTTGAAAAGGGGCCATGGGGCCCCTACCCTTTATTTAATGGGATAAATGTAAGGGGTTTGGGCATCAATTTTTAAAATCTTTCATCCTTATTTCATAATCTATTTTTATATCCCCCAAGTACTGTAAAAATCCTGAGGGGTTGTTCTTTAAATTCAAGTCTGAATAATCATTTTTCTTTTTTTCCAGATCAATTGGTTTCCCGGGGATTCCTATGGTTTTAATTTCCCTTTTTTTTCGTTTGGAAAAGTCTTTCAATGTTGGGAACCCACGAACTTTTTAATTTCCAGCCCTGGTTTTTAATAAATTTAAACCTCTTGGTGGGGGTGAAATTCAGTCCTTTTTTCCAGAACCCCTAATTGGTCTTCTGGGTAAAATATGGGGGTTTAAAAAAAAAGACATGTCCTCTTTTGGGGGGGGTCTTCACTTATTTTTTTTTTGGGTTTTTTTTTCCTCCGTTTTTTTTTTGGCGGTTGTCTTCTTCCTGCTCGTTTTTTTTAAGTCCTTTGTTTTTTACTTTATTTTTCCTTAAACACTACTTCTTGTTTTTAATTCCTTGAAATGAGTTTTCCGAATCTTTTGTAGCTGTTTCGTAAATCTTTTTCTGAAAACTTTCTTTTTTTTGGATTATAGTCTTCCCCATTATGTGGGCCAATATGGGTCTTGGTCTTCCTCCCTCTCTTTGTTTTCCCCGAGTAAACTCTTTTAAAAAAATCATAATCTTCTGAGTCCGTTTTGTACTTTTTTTCTTTGTTTCCTTTAATTTGTAGTCTCCATTTTTTTAGATATTTTGTCTAAAAGGTTCTTGTAAAACCCGTAATGCACTTCATGTTTATACTTTGCAGTTTGGTTTTAGTTTTTCCAAAAATCTGTGCATTCCCGTTCACTGAGTTTGGCTGTTTTAAATTTTACTTTTCAAACGATCAAGGGGTTAGAGAGCAGTCCCTCAATAATGATTTTTATTTTGTTTTGAATTCTTCTGATTTAATTATAGACACCTATAGCCACCTATAGCCACAGTGGTTTGTTTTTAATTTTTTAAACCCCCGGGGGTTTGCTTTTTCAATATATGTATTTAGAGAATTCTTTACCCCCAATAAAACCCTTTTTGTATATTTTCCAATTTATTACACAGAATGAAGAAATCATCTTCCCAGTGGGTTTAAAATTTTTGTAACTTCGCCCAAAAAAATTTGGCCCAAATTTTGGCCCTTGGGCTATTTTACTTAAATGGTATTTAGGGCTGCAGCAGAACTTCAATGTCGGTAAAGAAATGTATATCACATATAAAAAAAATCCAGGCTTAGCTTAGCCGACCCCTCTGTACCAGGTGCACAGTGTATGTCATTAAAGAAAGACCGACCATACTAAATTTCATTTAAAGGGCCATATAGTAAACATCCCCTTCTTGCGGTCCCTATACCAAAAAAAACCCAAAGAAAAAATATGCCCAAAAGGCTAATTAAACAAGTGGGGGTCACCCGTATTAGTATGGAACCATTTGGGGTCTTTTTTTCTTGGAAGGGCCTGTCTCTTGCGGGGTGCACGGATCCCCATGCCGACCGGGGGGGACAGCCAAAAAAAGCAAAGAAACAAAATTTCACGGATCCAGAAGTGGGAAAAAAAACAAAAGGGACTTTAATAAAAAGACAATACAACCCTGGTACGGGGGGTGAAAAAGAAGCTACAAACCCCGGGATCCTACGCTTTTCGGGCGTACGCCAAAGCCCTTGTTCCCCCGGCCCTAAATTAAAAACATCAACATATTTTCCCTTTTTTTGTCTGTTTTTTACCTTCACAGTGGTGAGCAGGGGGGAGAGGCAATTTTGGGGGGAAGCCCTATTCAGCCCGGACAAACCCTTTCCCCCTGTCTACTACAGGTAAATTTTGTTTTTTTAAAAAAAAACAAAGGGGTGAAAAAAATTTGAATCATAAAAATATGGATAACATACTTTCTTTTGTAAATAAATGGAGGGCCATTCCGGGAAAATTTAAAAAAACCCCCCCAGCATCCTAGTTCCTAACTCAAGGAAACCAAAAAACCCCCTCCCTTAAAAAGGGGCCTGCTTGGGCCAAACTCACCCTCTCCTTGGGCCCTTTTTTAAAAAAAAAAAACCCCTTTTAATTCCCCTTTTATGCGCAGGCTTTTTTTTGGGGTCCTGGGACAAATAACTGTACAGAAATACCCTAAACTGAGTTAAAGACCCAACAAAAGATTTCCAAAATTTGATTTTTCCCAAATCATGGAAGAAGGTAAACCTTTTGGGAGGGCATTAACCCCAAAACAAAGAAAATTTTTGAAGTATCAAATCCCCGGGTACCCGTTTTTTATGGAGTACCTAAGGTACACAAACATTGTTTCCCTCCTGATTTACGCCCCATTATTTCGGGTAACCAAAGCATAAATGAAAGGCTAAGTACATGGCTTGACCAATACCTTCAACCATTGGTTCAAATTATGCCTGGTTACCTGAAGGATAGCACGGCGGTCATTAAGTCACTAAAAAACCATACTTGGACAAAATATCATACTTGGGTTAGCATGGATGTTAAAAGCCTGTACTCTAATATTCCCCATAACTTAGTCAGATCAGCTATACAGTTCCATCTACTCAAATATAGTGAATATTCAGAAGAACTTAAATTGTTCATATTAGACAGTATTGATTTCCTATTGGGCAGTAATTATTTTTCTTTTGATAATGATTACTACCTTCAACTTACAGGAGCTCCAATGGGACCCACATCTTCACCTTCGATTGCAAATCTTTACATGTCCTGGTGGGAACACCAATACATCTATAATGTTGACAACCCCTTTTCCCAGAATGTGCTCTGGTATGGGCGCTACATAGTCACCAAGTATGCTAATGATAACCCTCTTAATTTACAATTTACGTTTGAAATGAAATCCAAAATTATTCCATTGTTGGATATTCTTCTCATCGGAGATATAGATACCTCTACCATCGTCACTCAGCTATATAGGAAGCCCCTAAGTGGGAATCACAAAGAAAAACAAACAAAGATCGCTCACCTGTGTGCTGAATGTATATTGCCCCTGGGCGCTCCTCGGTTCAGCTTTGTCCTCCGGTCCTAAGACGCTGCCGGCATAGCAGCTAACTGCAAACAGGAAACTGAATTCCAGGAGCGATCACGTGAGTAACAGCTCCATGGAAACAGAAAAGTGTCCAGGTGGAGGATAAAAACGCTTTATTAGAACCAAAATAACATAGAAGCCACACGGATAAAAAACAGACGCGTTTCGGGCGTAAATGCCGCCCTTGCTCACTGTTACAACAATGCAGAAATACAATGCAGTTTAAAAGTGATTGCATGACCAATAGCAAGCAGTATATGCATCACATGATCACAATAATGAGAGGAAAACGAGAAGCGCAGTGCATCAAATCAGGACATAGAAGCTGTGTAATGCAGCCTAATCAATGAAGCATAGTAAAAAATAGTTTAATATAGATAATATAAATCATTTCTAAGATTAAGCCCTAATGGAGTTCTGGTTTTTAATTTTAAAATCCAATGTGCTTCTCGCACTCTCAATTTATGAGTCCAATCACCCCCTCGATATGGGCGATGTACCAGTTCTATGCCATAAAACCTAAAATATGATGTATCACCATTGTGTTTATCCAAAAAGTGCTTGGCAGCACCTGAAGCATTAGAATGTTTTTTTGTTATGTCTGCCAATGTTCAGCAATGCGTGTTTTAATTTTACGAATAGTGCTGCCAATATATTTGAGATTACAACAGGTGCACTCTATTGTATAAATGGCATGGTGACTATTGCAGTTGATGAAATCATGTATGGTGTAGGAAAAGGAATTGTCCGTATTGCTATGGGTAGTGGTTTTTAAAGTGTATGGACACACTGTACAGCGCGTGCCAGCGCATTTGTGGAATCCTTGGTGTGTAAGCCATGTTTGGGGAGTTGTTATGTGTCGCTGTACACTAGGGGCTACAATGTTGCCAACTGTGATACCTCTCTTAGGGATACAGACCACTCCTTTGTCTATGATTTTAGCAGTAAGAGGATCTTGACGCAATATGTTAAGGTTTTTCATAAAGATATTTTGATCTTGTTGAAATCTCTACTATAATTCGTGGTAAAAACCAGATTATTAACGTATTTCCTCTCCTTGGCTTGGCTAGTTTGATGTAATAAATCTCTTTGGCTAATACCTGATGCTTTTCTCCTGGCTGCCTCTAAATCCTTCTTTTTATATCCTCTTTGCAAAAGCCTGATTTCTGTGTTATCGGCACATGATAGGAAATCCCCTTCACTGCTGCAAATTCTACGTATTCTTAAAAATTCTCCATAAGGAAGTGCCTTTATTGTATTCCTGGAGTGGCAGCTGTTAGCCCTAAGAATTGTATTGCCTGAGTTGATTTTCCTATGCAGAGATGTGTGAACAGTGTGGGTGGACACATCTCCTCTCAATTGAATGTCCAGAAAAGAAATGGATTCCATATGCTAAGTGGGAATACGGTGTTAAGAGAAGATATTAATCATTCTTTGAGTACAGTAAATTATATAAAATATGGTGAATATATAAGAGCATGCCATGCATGCACTAGAGAGAGTGGCTATAAAAAGGAAGTTGATATTGTGGATAAACGTTTGAAAGATAGGGGGTATAGTTCCAGACAAATCAATGAAGCTAAGAAAAAAATAAAAGGTAAAACACAAGATGTTTTATTGGACAAAGGAGGAGGCTATGTCCCCAATAAAATGGATAATAAAGTAGTATTTTCTACGCCATATAGCCGAGATTTTGGTAAAATTAAGAGTGTTTTCTGCAAAAATATTAATATCCTACATCAGGATCCATTATTGGCACAGATTCTGGATCAGGGATATGCATGCATTCCAAAGAAAAATAGAACTATAGGAGATGATGTCTCTAGAAGGGAATTCAGATCATTAAAAGCACAACAAACCTGGTTAAAAACTAAAGGTTTTTTCCCTTGTGGAGAAAGAAGGTGCAACATGTGTAAATTAACCAAAAAAACTGACACTTTTGAAGGAACACTAAATCACAAAAGTTATAAAATTAATGACTTAATAAACTGTAACAGTCACCATGTAGTATATGCCATTTACTGTACAGAATGTAGTAAAACTTACATAGGAAGTAGCATTAGAAAATTAAAGGTTAGGCTTTATGAACATTTGGCCGGTATCAGAAATAATTTCCCCAATCAATCAGGTGCAGTAAAGCACTTTGTGCAAGCCCATTCAGGATCCATAGAAAGCCTGCGTATAAGCGGGATTGAAAGGGTAAAATGCCCAAGGAGAGGCGGAGATTGGACACAGCAGGTCCGTTTGAGAGAGGCATTTTGGATCCTTGAGTTAGGAACTAGGATGCCGGAGTGGTTAAATTACCGGAATGATCTCCATTATATTTACTAAAGAAAGTCTCAGTACTAATTGACCTAAGCACGTTACTATCTTCCTTTGTATATGTATGTATATCCATATTTTTATGATTCAAAGTATTCACACCTAGTTGTTTTTAATATACACAAATTTACCTGTAGTAGACAGGGGGAAGTGACGTCATGGCTGAATAGGGCATCCGCCCAGTGCCTCCGCCCCCTGCTCACCGCTGTGAAGGTAGAGACAGACATAAAAAGGTAATATGTGTGATGTTTTAATTTATGCCGTGAACAAAGGCGATGCCGTACGCCCGAAACGCGTCGGCTACCTAGGTGTAGCGTCTTTTTCACCCCCGGTACCATGAGTGTATATGTCTTATATTAAAGTACCTTAAGTCTTTTTGCACTTGCTGGATCCATGCAATTTTTTGCTTGCTTTGCTTATATCTGTTCCACACCCTGTTTCTTTCAGATGATGTTACTTAAAAGACAATCAAGAATATATTTCCCTAACCTTTAATTTATTCTACCTCATAAAACATAATAATAAATTCAATAAATAATGCTGCAATAAAAAGCATCAATATGCGCATTAATGTGCAAAAGATTAAAACAGTCACTGAAATGGTGTCCCCATTTCAAATCCCAAGGGAAAAAAGGAAAAAGAGGGGAGAGAGAAAGAAAAGAAAAAATTCTCAGATTTTTTTTTTTTTTTAAATGAAAAACCCTTTAAAACACAAATAGTTCAATATCTGAATTCAAACCGTTTAGTATTTGTGAATTCAAATTAAAATCCACCTTGTTTCTGCTCTGGACATCTTACTTATTAGATCACCCCTTCGCCAGTCCAGTTTCACACTCTTGATACCAAAAAAGACAGTATTTACTAATGAACTTTGATGGGAGAAAATTTAAAAGTGTTTTGATAATGGGTGTCCCAGATAGCCTCTTCTTATATTGTACACATGCTCCCGTATGAGGGTGGCTTATGATCGTTTAGTTCTGCCCACATATATTTTTCTGCATGGGCACTTTATAGCATATATTACGCCTTTTGATTGACAGGTCATGAAGTGTTTTATTTCAAACCTTTCCATTCCGTTGGAGATTTCTACCATTTTATTTTTACTACTCATATTACACTTTTTTACAAGCATAAGATTTTCCACATGGAAAAAATCCTTTATGTACTTCATTTACTCTGCCATTCCCAAACTTATTAGAACGTATAGTGGGGGCTAACATGTTTCCCAAGTTAAGAGCTCTTTTAAAAAATCTTTGGGAACATCTGGTAAATATTCCCCCACTATTTTATCCTGTTTCAGAAGATTCCAATGTTTTTTTATAATTCTTTTGAAAATATTGCTTTGATCATGATATTGAATCACAATCGGAAGACTAGTTATTTCTTCAGAAATTCTTATTTTTCCGGTATTTAGATTTTTCTTTTCTTTTAAAAGTATATTTCTAGGAAATGTTTTTATTTCATTTTAGTTTTTTTCAACATTTTCCCCACAATATCCACTAGCAATAAATTGCTTTGAAAGTCTGATGGCTTCTTCCTCATAATAATGAACATTTGTACAATTTCTTCGTATCCGCAAGAATTGACTTTTGGGAATATTTGATAACCATCTAGTAAGGTGGCAACTGGAGGATGGTATGAAACTATTGGTGTCAGTTTTTTATGGTAACTTTTTGTCTGTAGAATTTCTTGTTTTATGATTATAGTAATATCCAAGAAGTTTATACCGGTTCTACTTATTTCTGAATTAAATGTTAAAAAATATTAATTATTATTTATTTTGTCAAAAAAAAACACATTTAACGATTCCAAAGATCCTGTCAAAATAAATAGAACATCGTCTATAAACCTTTTCCATAAGGCTACTCTTCTCGCAGTTGGCCCCCTGGAAATATTATCTTTTCCTCCCAACCACCTACATATAAATTGGCATAGCTAGGGGCAAATTTGGTCCCCATAGCTGCGCCCCAAGTTTGCAAAAAATATTGTCCATCATATATGAAATAGTTCTGTTCCAATATAAAAGAGGAACATTCTACTATATAGTCTGTCTGTATATCATTAAAGATATTATTTTTCACCCCAAAAAAATTTGAATTCTCAAATCCCTTTAAATGTTGGATTGTTGTATAAAGAGAAGTGACATCTAATGTTACAAGTATATAGTTTTCTTTCTATTTTACTTTACTAATTTCATCTAAAATATGAGTGGTATCTTTTAGATATGCTGGAAGCTTTTTTACTAAGGGTTGTAGTTGGATATTTATGTATTCAGACATGTTGGATGTCAAACATCCGATGCCCGAAATGATGGGTCTTCCTGGTGGATTATCTTGGTTTTTGTGAATTTTGGGGAGGCAATAAAATGCTGCTATCCTTGGAGTTTTATTCCATATGTAATTAAATTCTCTTCTATTAAGAACTCCTAATTCATATCCTTTAATACACAGATTTTTTAATGATTTCAAATAAGCTTCTGTCAGGTCTGATTTCAGTTTTTTCATATTCCAAACTTTTATTGAATATTCAAATGTTAAATACAAAGCAAAGTCGAAATATATCCATTAATAATATAACGAAAGGTACAAATCTGGTCACACACATCATGTATTCCATGAATAGTACCGGTAACCGGTAACACTATTCTATGGGAATAGCAAGCATTACAAAAAAAAAACACAGGTAAAGGAAACAACAAAGTTGCTGTTGAGCTAAGAAAGAAGGGCAATCATATATTTTTGAAGAGCAAAAATGTCACTGAGAGCTGTAGCAATTACCCTTTTTTCACAGACCAGCTAAAGCCATTGTAAAGAACATTTGGGAAAAACAGTCCTCGTAAACCCAAAACGTCCTAACCTTGTAACCTCAAAAGGAAAACTAGAGCAAGACCCTGGAGCGAAGAGAGGGCCACAGTTGTAAGTACACCCTGAGTGGTGGGGTGAAGGCTGACGTCCAGCGTCACCTGTCTCGGAAACTACCTGATAGGCCCTGCAGTCGGCCATGAGCCCTGGTTTCGTGTGGCCTACCCTTAAGTGTCAAGAAGCCCAGCATATTCCGCTGAGCCACAGAAGGTAGCCCATTCAGCCCATGTAACCCAGCCGTCAGCTGGTTGTGATCTGCATGGATCTCCTCCATCTGTTGGTTGGATAGAGGAAATCTCCTTAAACCATGATGCAGTAGAAGGCACCTCAGTTGACCTCCACAGCCTAGGTATCAATGCTTTAGCTGCGCTTAACATGAAAATGAGCAAATGACCCTTGAGGACCTGTAGGGGCAGAGGGATAATCTTTAACAGAACTACCGCTGGGTCATTCAGCAATCTGATCCCCGTCACTAATTCAATTATCTGCAGTACCTTTACCCAGAAGACCTGAAGCAGTGAGCATGACCACCAGATGTGGGACATGGATCCTGCCTCCGCTCCACATCTCCAACAAGTATTGGGGACCTGGGGGCTGATCTTGTGGAGGAGCGTGGGTACCCTATACCACCGGTAGAGTATTTTGAAATGAAGCTCCTGTAGCCTACAAGGTAGCCTGCAAGATTTGTAGGCCAATACATTGGCTTTCTGCCAATCCTCCTCAGAGATAGGTCTACCGAGTTCCGCCGCCCAGCTATCTCGATAAGCAGGCCCAGACCCCGACATGGAGGCAATGATCAGTTTATATATTTTAGAGATTAGGTGACTTCCGGATGTTCTGCTGGAAAACAATGTTTCCAGGGGGGTTATGGGTCTATGCAGGCTCAGTGCGATTTTATTAGCAGTATAGTAATGCATAAGCTGTAAATAGCTAAACCAAGGTAAAGGGAGGAGAGGAGATAACTCCCTCATCTCCGTCATGGATCTCAACCCCTGCACGGTAAGAACGTCGGAGAATTGTAGTGATCTCCCTACCCTGTCATCAGTGGTGGAAATGGAGGGCCAACGCGTTCCCAGCGAAGGATTTCCCGTTATTGGGGTTCGTGGACCTCCACAGGGGAGGATACCTCTAGTGCTCCCATATGTCCTCCAAGCCTGAAAAGTGTGGCTCGCCACCCACGGGACGTTCGCACACCGAAAGGGAGGGCGGTTCGAGGCAACAAGGGAGTTGGCCGTGGGGGGGTTATGATACCCCCTCTTTTCCCACCCCCAGTTTTGTGGGATCGATGATTGTGGAA
>JAODAL010053394.1:0-25319 GCA_025379985.1 Phyllomedusa bahiana | reverse complement strand
TACATTTTAGCCACCAGTAATAACGTGTGTACCCCTTTGTGATTTAGTAAAGCTGGAATCTCTCCCCTCCTATTGTCCTTTGCAAGGATATAATGGAAAATCGTACAAATAGGATCACTCCGCACCTCCACATTCCACACCTCCTTAAGCAGCAAAAGAATATCATCCCAATATTTCTTAAGCTTCGGGCAATGCCATATGCCATGTAACAGGTCTGCCTTCTGTAGCCTACACTTGGGACATTCCCTGAGGTAGTGTGCTGGGGCATTCCTGAACGGTAGATCAAACGCATAGGTGGCTTTGTGAGCCAAGCGGAAGAACATTTGCCCTTATCATTTCTGTGGGTGAAAGAGGTGTTCCCAACTGTAATGGCAGATGGGCCCCAAAAGTCTCTACTTTAGAATGAAGATTAAGTTGTGCTTGCGGAGAACTTTCCATTCTGTTCAATGAAAGTTTCTGGTACAGGTGGGCAGTGTGTTCAGCTGTACTCAAAACCCCTATAGAACAGAATGGAGAGTCAAAGAGTCAAGCGAGACCTACTCTTTGTTCTGAAGCGGAGAATTTCGGGGGCCCATTCCCAAGATTAGTGCGAGTCTCCTATTGCTATCCCATCAAAGTGTGATATGGGAACACCCTTTAATAAAAGGCATATTATAAACCAGTTTGTATTAATCTCTAAAGTATTCATAAGTATGGCCAAACTTGTCAAACTTTTAAAATTGTTAATCAAGTAGTTTTAACTGACCTTGTGAATGCTTCCACCTAGGAATGTCCACTTTCGAGCAAGCTTTGTGTATGCCCTGCCTCTTTTTGCAACCTGGTTTCCAGTAGACTCCCAGAAGATCAGGAGAGTTGAGCTGGCCATAGATCAGGGGTTTCAGACAGCTGTTTTCTGAATGACTGGTTGTGCATAGTGAGTCTAAACATTTTTGTTTTGTAGAACAATGACATAAATCAAAAAAAATCAATGATTGATCTTTCCTATTATTTGTAACCTGAGCTTGACTTCCATTGATAAGATACAGCTCTATCATTCAGCATAAACTCTTCAACCACAGCACCCAACAACGACTGAAGAAAATCCAAAATGGCAGATCAATTTTTCTATAGATATCTACCTTTAGTCCATGTCTGCTATGCTCGTTCGTGTCCTAAAAAGGAAAGATGCTCAGGAGAAAAAAAAGTCTAAATCTAACTTTTTGTCTATTTCTGGTACATGGCTAGGTTAACTCCACACCTATTCTATACACTTGGTATCATCTGTTTATTAGATTCAGATGGCCTCAAAAAGGGCATATAGATATCATAGAGTGGGTCCCTAACCCCATCTATAAGCCAGATCGTTTGCTGTTGAAAAGCATGATGATATATTACTTTTTCATTATTTTTTTTTTTTACTTTCTTTGCATTTTATTTGAGATATATTATCATTTGGATCCAATCATCTATATTTGAAATTTGTTCTAACTGCCCAATATTTTCTATATAGTATACAATGTTTAGTTAGATGCTGTTCATGCAATTACTATGTAATTATATATATAGATGATTGGCAGTAGTGTTAGTTGAATGTATGTTTCAGTCCTTCCACACATTGTTGTCCTGTATCATTCACAACGTTTATGGGGTGGAACAAGAGGACACTGGCCACAGCTTTGACAACTTAGTCAATGGTATGACTAAATTAACAAGGCTGCTCCTGGACTGTTATGCACCTGGGAGACATTAGAGCTGAGTTTCAGAGGTCATGGTAAGTAGTTTTTGAAGTTGACTGCCCTGACGCCTATAGCGTGGTCTGGTTAGGTCATCCTTGAGGTATAAAGTCCTGGATAGAGAGTGGTAGAAGGGATCTTGTGGGGATGAGGCTCAAGGAGATGGGGCTGAGAATAGCGGTGACCATCTTTTTTTTTTTTTTTTTTAGTGTGGCAGGTTGTGTTGTTGGTGTAAACTATGATAAGCAGTGGAAAGTTAACATTGTTTGGAGGTCATTGTAAAAAATCTTGGTACAAGATCCCTGTGCGTCAACAGACACCTGAAATAGTTATATTTGTTGGGCTTAGTTCCACCTAGAGTGAACTGCAACCAACAAGCTTCTGTGCCTCATATAATTTGTTTCCACTGTTGTTTGAAGACAAAAAAAATAAAGTATGAATTCAACCAACATGGTCTGCCACTGTTTCTTTATAAGGAGGAACTCTTCATAGCCGCATTTACAAGCTGCCGATTCTCCGGATTTCACCAGAACTAGTGGCTGCTAACCTTCATTTCATAATACACATTGGAAATAATAGGCCCTCCTTGTGATGCACGACAAAGCAGAGTTCCCCAAAAGTAGAGCAGCTCTTTGCTGTGTCTTAATCTGGTTAATAGAAAGAGTCCTAGAGAAATGGTTAGCTGATGTATTTAATATGGTTGAGCAACATGGTACTCTATACTCGGAGACTGGAATCTCTTAGCGACCCAATATGTATGTATACAGAGCATTATACTGAGTATACAAAGCAAATAAACTAGAGGAAGTGACCTGGGGAAAATGCAAAGATACTTTTTCAAGAATCCCAGAAACATATGGTAAATTCATTTCCCTGTTGATTGTGTCCTCCACAGTCAATACACTCAAAGGTTGTATAAATAAAAAAAAAAACATGGCTGCTTTCTTCCAGTTGCAGGACACCTTTGTCCATGGGCTACATCTGGTGTTACAGCTAATGCTTATTTAGGCCTTGGTCACATCTGCGTCTGAGGTTCCATTCAGAACCTGCAGCACAGAGGTGAAAATGGACACCTAGATATCCATTTCACAATGGAAGCTCACAGTGTCCGATGTGGTGTCTGTTGATTAGATGTAAAAATTAGCACAGCTTGCTGCGGTATTTTTCCATCATTCTGGACGGAACATGTGTTGGAGGTTCTGAACAGAACCTCGACACATATGTGAACCAAGCCTTACTTGAGCAGGACTAAGCGGCAATGTCACATAGAGTCCATGAAAGGAGGGGCACTGTGTCTGGAAGAAAATAGCTTTGTTAAGCCAATCTTATATTAAAGTTATGTATAACTTCTTTATGCAAAAAATATATGTGATTTTTGTGAGTAATAATTGTTGAAGGTGAAGCTACCTGAGATAAAGTTATGATGACATCATATTGTAACATTTATATTATTTAACATTTTATTTACCAAAAGCTAGGCCTAAATGCAGAATCAATGGGTGAAAAATTAAGTATACCATTAGGGTGTGTTCACATGGCATATTTGAAGGCACGTACTTCGGAGCATATACTTATACCAAATTACGAGCCACAAATACGCTTCAAACAATGGTCACATACAGCACTTGAGTACAGTGTTGAATCACCATCGTCGTTCAGACGACAATGTTTTTCCGCTTATGTACGAGGCAGAAATCTGCCTTGGTCCATTTGCGTTGAAAGCATGCACTTACAAGTGCATACATTTAACAGTGCTAATAAATGTGTTTACAGCACGTAAAAGTGCGTGCCATAAATACACCATCTGAACATACCCTTACTCCTTCCATAGAAAAAAAGAGGGTAAGTAGCATCCAGGTGCTGGTAATGCATGTATTGCACCAGTTCTCTGGAACATGTTACCCCATGTGATCAGGCACACTCACAACCCTCACAGTTTTAAGTGCTCTGAAAACTCATCTTCTTAGACAAGATACCAAGATCCCTAATTGTTATCCCTCCAAATTCTGTCACACATTCATCACTTCCTGCACTTTGGCACTCACAGGCACTTATCTGTATATAGATGTATGGTTGGGATGGCAGGTTTATCCACATTTTATGTATACTACCACATATTTATGTAACATGGCTGGTCCATTGTAAACCAAGCACTTGTCACCCTTTGTTTCACCCATACACCCTAATAGATTGTAAGCTCTTGCGAGCAGGGCCCTCACACCGCGTGTCTCATTTGTCAGTAGCTTTTTTACAATGTAATGTCTGGTTTGTCTGTGCTTATACCCTCTATATTGTAAAGTGCTGCGGAATATGTTGGTGCTACATCAATAAAGATTATTATTATTATTATTATTATTATTATTATTAATGCTCATCAAATGCCTTAGATTAATTCATCAGGAAATGTGACCACCTCAACAAAAACAGATGTTTTGCCAGTTAACTGATCCGGAGCATTTAAGGCATGTGTCAATAAAATGCCAAGAAGGAAGGACATCAGAAATTATCTTAGATAAGTAGTTGTTGTTGGAATTAAACTGGGAAGCAGTATAAAGCGATTTCCAAACAATCCAAAGTCTATCATTCTTCAGTGAGAAAGATTATTTACAGAAAATTCAATCAAAGGTCAGACCCTATACATTGCAAAAAGAGACATTGCAAAAAACCCAAGAGCTACAGCTCAGACTCTACAAGGCTCAGTTAGTTTGCTAAATTTTCAAGTTCATGAAAGAACAATTAGAAAAAGCTGAACAAGTATGACTTGTTTGGAAGGATTGCCAAGGGATAGTCTCTTCTTTTAAAAAACGAAATGACAGCAAGGCTTAAAGGAATTCTCCGGGACTATCTTTTTGTTTGTTATAGGGCTCAGAACTGCATTATATTAAACTTTGTAATACATACATAATTATCTACCTGTCCTGTGTGCAGAAGTAGGCAAAGAGCCTTGTCCTCCCTCCCCCCTACCTCCTGCAAACCATGTGACATCCATTGATCACATGGCATCAGTGAACATTTTGCTATCACTCAGTGGGTGTGCTTTGAAGCCAGGCTCTGCTCAGGAACACTCCCCTGTAGTGGGAGTGATCTGAGCAGAGAACTATCTGGATGTATTCACTAAAGTGAATAGAAATAATTACATTAGAATAATTACAGAGGAGGGGGAACTGTTTGTTCATATTTCAGTCCTGCTCACAGAACTTAGCAATAGGTTAAAAGGACAACATTTCAGAGCTGGGGGGTTCTGTACTGCTGTCATGAAAATGATGACTGCAGAGGCATAGTAGGCTGAGAACAAGGACTAAGAGTTGTCCAAAATGCGTCTGCGTTACCTGCCTAACCATGTACTTATCACCTGTTTGTTAAGAGTAAGAATAAAGAAGCCGTTTTACTTAAACGCTGGTCCGAATTTGCATGTGTTGGAGTGAATACAGTGTAAAACTATATAATTCAAAAAGGGTGTACTTTTTTCTTATTCTGACAGTATATACATGTATATCATTGCAATACTCTACCAACAGCTAAACCTTGATGAGGGTGGCATAAGGACAACTAATGTCTGATGTCTTGTTAAAGGAAACCTATCACATTTGTATAATCTAGTGTCATCTGCAGGCACCATGTTTTAGAGCTAAATGAGCTTAGATTAATACTTATTTCTGTGAGAATATATTCAGTGCAGCTAGTAACTTATTCACGTAACCTATGCTCATTCTGTTCTTGGGAGTCCATTGGATGGGATCACCAAATCAGTGATTGATAACTAGCTGTGTATGCATGTTAATACAGGGAAAGCTGTTAATTGTGAAATAGGACCGCCCACTGGACTCCTTAGTACAACTTACTAGTTGTACTAAATATTGTTACACATGTATGTATATTAAGCTCCTCAACTCCTGCTGCTCTATAACATGCTGCCTACTGCTTGCATTGCCATTAAAACATCACAGGTTCCCCTTAAATTGTATGTCTACTCTTGGTAATTTTATAAGTTAGGCAACAAATGATTATATATTGTGTGATGAGCTGGCCTGGTGGGTATATGAGGTGTGTAATAGGCTGTCTGCACACATATTCCTCATTGCTGTTATGGGTAAAAGGGTGATTTATCAGAGTTGTAAAAAGGGATGATTATTGGCTTTTGGGTGGCAGAGGACGGCAGCACTTCTGAAACTGGGAGGTTTGTAAACTGTTCACATGTTGCTGTGGTGAAAATGTCTTGTGAGTGGACAAATGGCACCATTGTGAATAAGAGACATGGAAACCATGGCACCACGCACCAATGAGGTGAGAGGTGAATGTTGGTCATGAAGGTGCGTCAGGGCAGACTGACACTCTACTATGGAGCAGTTCACTGCCAAAACCAGGGGGCTACCAGATGTGTTCAATGAACCCTACTGCATATGGGGCTTCGGAGCAAATGAATGGTCACTGCACCTCTGCTAATGTTATATCGGCAGAAAATACTTTTCATGGTATTTTTGGAATCGGACCTCTGCGGATTTGCAGTAGATTTGTCTTCTCTAATCAGTCACATTTGATGGACATTGGTGTGTCAGGAGAGAAGCATCAGAGAGCAAACACCCTGCAACCATTGCTGGAAGAACACAATCTGGTGGTGGCAGTGTTATGGTCTGGGGAATATTTTGTGATATTCTCTGGGACACTAATCCTAGTGGAAGTTACTCTTAACTAATTTGGGTATGAATCTATCCTTACACATCTCCTACGCCCATACATGCTGATTGTCCCTGGTATCTTCTAGCAAGAAAAACCACCATGTCACAACACAGCTAGAAATGTCCAACATTGGTTGAAAGAGCATGACCAAAACTTCCAAGTACTACTCTCTCTCCTAATTTTTCAGACTAGAACCCAATTTATCATCTGTCGGACTACTTCAAGGGTGGTGTTGATTTTATGGACCCTCCAGTGGCTGTGGTTGCAGTCAGCATGGCTCCAAATACCAAATGGGCATTGCCTATTGTAACAACCTTTGTATATCTTGGAGATATGTTATAAGATGAGAAGTCTCCTTTTTTTGGACCCCACTGATGAGTCCGGTTGAGGATGAAACACGTTTGGGGATGGTAACACCATAAATTGCATTTAGCATTTATCTTGTCTAAGGTATCTTTTGCACATCTATTAGTGAAATTGTACATGCCTACGTATAGATCTATTCAGTATATGTGTATATTGGAGGAATAGGATTACATGTTACATATATCCACATTGTGGAGACAGGTAGTAATTTGACTTATCTGTCTCTTTAAGGGGTTATTCAGGAGATTGGTATTAGTGTTGCGGGGGTCGCCCTTATCGGGGCGGGCACTCCGCTAAGGGAAATACTCCTGATTTGAACCAAGGTGACATTAATAGGAATAATATTGCATTTAGAGATTTGTGTTTTCGTAATATATGAGTATTTTTAGGATTAGTGATTTATTAGGAATTTTTTTGGGTGGGATATTAGTTCTTCTTGAAGATCCACATTGGCTCAGTAAGTTCTTCCTAAGCGTGCAATGTCTACTGAGAAAATGTGTTGCATAAAAGTTAATTGTACGTTTGTGACAAGTATATCAACAGGTAGACGTCAGTTGCACATTGACAATGACAAATTCCTCAGAGGATATGAAGCATCATTGTGTCAGCCAGTTACCACGGGGAGATGCAATATAAAGACAGACATGAGAGCGGCAAAGTCAAGCAGTCTGCCAGCAGAGCTAGACACACGCCTGCTATCTCCAGCAACCACAGGCCTGGTCTCTGACGCAAGTTCACGGCCAGGTGAGTGAATAAGAACATGGAGGGACGGCTAGTGACATATACAGGGAAAGTGCATGGAATCTGATTTATTATATAAGTATCGCTGATACTTAAATCATTACAGATACACTGATCATAAGATAGACAGAAAGTAGTTTGTTACATTGAAAAATATATTCATAGATAGACAGACAAACAGATGAAAAATAAATTGATTCAGAGATAGATAAACATACAGACAGAGAGAGATGGAATATATATATAGCAGATAGACAGACAGACAGACAGACAGACAGATAGATAGATAGATAGATAGATAGATAGATAGATAGATATTGAATAAGGATATACAGATAAAAAAACAGATGGATAAGAGGGTAGATAGAGTGAGAGAGATGGATAGATATGATATAGATAGATGGATATGATAGATAGATAGATAGATAGATAGATAGATAGATAGATATGGGATATATAGATAGATAGATAGATAGATAGATATGGGATAGATAGATAGATAGATAGATGATAGTATAGGATAGATGAGATACAACAGTAGAAGATAGATAGATAGATAGATAGATGATATTCGGGAATAGTTAGATAGATAGATAGATAATGGGAGTAGATAGTATGCGGATAGACTAGATAGATATGATAAGATAAAGATAGTAGATACAAAGAGAGATAGATATTTGTTGGATAGATAGATGATAGATAGAAGTTATGATTGCAATAGATAGATATGGATTGTATAATAGATAGATAATAGTAGATAGATAGATGACAAAGTATGAAAATTAGTTAGATCAGATAGATAGATAATAGATAGATAGAAGATATGGAATGATGAAGATGATAGATAGATAGTAGTGAAGATAGAATATGGGATAGAAGAAAATAGTAGATAGATAAGTAGATAGATCAAAGAGAGATGATAGATAGTAGTAGATAGATAGATGATATGGATAGTAGATAGATGAAGATAATGATAGGGAAGAAGATGTAGAAGGATAGATAGATGATGATAGAAGATAGAACAAAGAGAGATAATAGAAGTGATAGTGTAGAAGATAGATGAAAATAGATTGGATAGATAGATGTATGTTCTGTGCTGATGGAAAATTAGTTAATAAAATAAATAATCGGTACGTACCATGTCATTGCTAACACCAAATACCTATTCGATCTAAATAGAAAATGTATGAATATTACATAAATTCTGAATATTATCTTTCCGGGACTGATATTGATGACTATAATGACCAGTCTATTTGTTTTTCTCTGCAATATTTTGCTCCAGGTCCATATTAAATGTGTTAATCGTACGTCTATTCATATGGTTTTTTACCTGCACGTTGTATAAGACCAAGTCTACACTGAACATTATCTTCTTCCTTGTGTGGTTCTTTGTATTTTTGCAATTCGTACAGTTTTTTTGGTTCTTAGCTCATATCAAAAACCATTCTGATAGGACTGACAGGGTTGTTGATTTCCTATGAAACCGGCGCTAGATGGAGAAAGAGATGAGCGATGAGTGTGTGTCGGCTGCTGCAGAATCTGCGATATAAGCAGCAAGTAATAAATGTACCTTGTTCATTAATAGAAAGGAAGGATGTTTTCAATTCATATACTGTAATCCCTCAAGCTAAAATTTACATTGACTCCACGATGTCCATTATATGTTGAATCCAGAACTCTGTGGAAAACTGGTAATTGGCTCCGAATCCCCAAAATTTCATAATAATAAATAAATAAGGTGCGTCCTTCCAAATAATGTCAGAAGGAGCTGCTGGAAGCTGGAAATCACTCTCTATACTGAGGACAGGAGCTTCTTTGGGTCATGCACTTTATACACAAAGTGCCAGGAAAAAAGAAAATGGGGTCTTCACCTGGAGTCCAAAGGATCATCCTGGTACCTGTAATACTGCACTGTACTGTAGAGAGGCGCTACTAGATCACCAACCATTGCATGCACCTCACTAATACATTTAAGAAGGCTGTACAGGGCATGTAGTACTGCACCTGTTACTGTAGAGAGGCGCTACTAGACCACCAAATAAATTGCATGCACCTCACTAATACATGTAAGGCGTAAGGAAATGTAGTTCCGCACTGTACTGTAGAGAGGTGCTATAGACCACCAATAAATTGCATGAAACCTCACTAATACATGTAAGAGCAGTACAGGACCATGTAGTACTGCACTGTACTGTAGAGAGGCGCTACTAGATCACCAATCAATACATGCACCTCACTAATACACGTAAGAGCAGTACAGGAACTGTAGTTCCGCACTGTACTGTAGAGAGGCGCTAGTAGACTGCCAATCACTGCATGCACCTCACTAATACATGTAAGAGCAGTACAGGACATGCCGCACTGTACTATAGAGAGGCGCTACTAGACCACCAATCACTGCATGCACCTCTCTAATACATGGAAGAGCAGTACAGGACGTGTAGTACTGCACTGTACTGTAGAGAGGCGCTACTAGACCGACAATCACTGCATGCACCTCACTAATACATGTAAGAGCAGTAACAGGCCAAGTAATACCACACTATACTGTAGAATGGCACCAATCACTGCACTTGCACATGCATTTCACTAATATAGGGGTTTTACAAGCAAAATATTGATGATACTTGGTGGATCTTTCAGTCAATTATATGAGCTGAAGATCAGCAGCTTTTGTGACATTTAGGGCCACATGTATGAAAACTGTTTAGGTCTAAAACTCACTTTTTTTACCCATAGGTTACTTTTAGACCTAAACAGTTTTCATACATGTGGCCCTTAATGATGAGTTTGGTTTCGATAATCAAGGGGGCACATTTACCAAAGAAGTTTCGCCAGAATTCGGGCACAATTGGTGGAAAAAGTCACAGCATATAGGCTTTACAGCACACTTATTATGTGTTTTAGACAGTTTCTAGACACTTCTGTGCCTCGTCCAAAAAAGGGGGCACAACCTCGATAAAAGGGATGCAGGTTCACGGAGCGGGACATGGCTCATTGTGCAGCACTGTGCGCCCAAAAAGAATGACCAAAATTCTGCTGCAGTTAGTGGTATAAAGTAAGCCAACTTAAAAAAAGAGTGTAAAACTAGACTAGACAGTTCTAACCTGCAGCAGATCTATCAACTCTATGATAAATGTGGCGCATTGTAAGACTGTCTGCTCTAACTGTACACTGTCTAAGAGTTAGACACTATTGATAAATCTGTCCCATTGTTCCAGGAAAGACCATTGTATGGAGAAAATATTGTATCCTGAGACTATTGTCACTTCAGGGACCACTGTATGTTCATTGAGATTTTGCAGCAATTTTACAACAGCCTATTTTTGCTGGTAAGCGTGCTCTAGATATATAACTTTTCCCATTGACTGCACGTAGTAAAAAACAGTTGTATCAGATTTGGGTGCACTGTAAAATTCCTTTAATCCTGCACCAACAGAGAAATATCAAAATATATTGTTAAAAAAAACTGAATAACACAAAATCTGCTATGATGACTTTTACTATATTTTTTATATATATTTCTGTATCTTTTTATATATCATGGGTTTTCTCAGATCAGTTATTTGCTTTCCTGCTTCTTCTTACACTGGAGTTAGGGGCAAACAAGAGTCTGGATTATAAATGCTGGGATAAACGGCTCCAGGAGTTTGATGCTTGTTGCCTGTGTTACTCATTAGACCCCCAGTTCCTCAGTTCGTTTGTCTCCGCAGCTTCTGCTGGGGTTGAGCTGAAAGAAAACATAAAGCTCCATTGTTTTAGCAATGTCTGTTGCTGAGTTTGCCGAAGGGATGACAGTAATTAATAGTGATCCTCTGCACCCCAAATGACACTCAACCTGTATTAGTTTCACTTTGCGAAACATCCCCATCGATTCGGATCTAAAATCATTTCAAAAATGCATTTTTTTTTAAATTCCCCAGAGCTGTTAAACAGATTCACAGAGTGAACTGCAATTAGCACGGCTCTTAAAACAGCAAATCTACTGCATTTCCAAATACCCTCTAAGGGAGTACTGAGTTAATAAAGAGGGGTCCCCCTCATAGAACTCTCTTTTTAATAAATAGGAAAGCAGCTTAAAGGGTGTATTTTGTTCTAAAGGACCAGACAGGTCCATGCGCTGGATAGACAGCACTCAGATTTGAATGGTAACTGTGTAATGCTTCATTTCTCCTCTGGAGGTGCTGTTGGGAAACTAAACGCTTGTCAGATTATTGCTATAAGGGTATGTTCACACGGCTTATTTTGAGGCGCGTATTGCGAGCGTACTGCGCTCTAATATGAGTGAAATGCGTCCCAATCATTATGGTAATCACATTAGTTCTCATAGACGACTATGGATTACCAGGCCTCCTCTGCCCTTATGGCAATGGGAATGCGTTCATCTTAATAGAGAGAGTACGACACAAATTATGGTGTATGTTTTGAGTGTGCCCATACTGACAGGATATGACGATTTTAAATCATTTTTGTAACATAAGTAGCGAGGTCAATGAGACAAGACTCCATCCAACAGCTTATGTCAAATAGCGGCATTCCAGCAGTATGTTGAGTACCACGCCCAAGAGGTAACATCGGATCCCATGAATCAATAAGCTCAATACAAGGGAACTCCTCGATAAACGGTCGACACAATAAAATCATGCTGCAGAGTAGGCTCGTTACAGATTCGCTGCTAGGCTCGAAATTGAATTTTCGCCGGAGCCTTCTAAGAAAGTATAAAATGTGTTGCTTGAAATTTTAAAGTCAATCCTAGTATTAACTTATTAAGAATCTAGAGAACTCTAGAAGAGAGTTTCGCCATATAGAAAACACTAATCTTCAATCCTATCGTACAAAAGTTTAATTTCAATAATTCATTAGTACTTGATACAGATGTTGGAGACCGGGGTATCTCTCCGTAGCCCAAACACGATAATGACCTATAAATGCTCAGGCGAGTCTTCCTAGAGCATGGACAAGTTCAGGTTACGGTTGGCTTACAGCAATGAGAGGTCCTATGTGGACATTGAGAGAGTAGTAACTCCACAATCGCATTATCTACTTAACACTCACTTCCGTGCGAATACAATATTTATGAACGTCATACTTTAAAAAGGATAAAACGGAAATAATCAAATACAATCTCAGAATTAAAAAACACACACTGATACGGAAGGAGAGTGGTCCCCTGCCTGACAAGAACTTACACATCTCAAAATGAAAGGGGGGAGACAGAAGGTCAGGTTTCCCCATAGAGTTATGCTGGGAACCCTACAGCAGCACAATTATTTCTGTTGATCAAACTTATCAATCAAGGAACCCTAGTTAATCATGATATAAGTGACATTCCAGCTTATAACACCCTGAAAAACAGTAAACCCATTGCCTCCCACAGGGGCTGGCAGCAACTTGGATCTTGTGCATGCTTCTCTATCAGAGGCTTTCTCTTCAAGATAGACCTAATTCGGACTGATTAAAAGGGTATTAATATATTCTGATATTATATATAGATTTGTTGTAGAAATTTCTGTGACTGCACCATACATCTGAAACAAGGAGAAGACTGATCAGAGATCTGCACCAACACATTTCTCTGCATTCCTAAGGTGCCCTCACACCAGTCCCTGTTTTCAAGAGCTTACAATCTAATTTCTCTATCTCAGTGAATACATATTTGTCTCAAACTGAAGCTGTTACAAGTAAGTTTCACTTCTTGGACATCGATAAGACATCAAAGTCACTGTAAGGCTATGTTCACACGGCTGATTTCAGAACTGATTCACGTCGATTGCCGACGTAATACTTCCAAATCAGTTGCAATCAGTTGACCAGACAAAAGTGCCACTAAGTGTAGCACGTATTGGAAACTGATTTTCTGACGGATTCACCATCCCCATTCATTATAGGTGTGAATCCTTCCGGAATAATTGACATGCACATTGCTTCGGCCGGGATTTTGCGCCTCGCAATACCGGAACGAAATAAGTGTCGTCTGAACGACGACACGTATTTCCCATTAACATGAATTTAAACACGGCCAGTTACGTGTATGTAACTGTGTGAAATGTGGCCTAGAGGCTCGTTTCACGTGGCTTATTTCGGGTCGTATGTTACGCCCGATCAAATACGTCCCGTAAATACACGCTTTAAATACAGTGTCACAAAGTTGCCACGTAATTGCACGTCGTAAATACAATCCCCATTCCTTTAGCTATGGTCATTTAAACGTTGCCCAAATACGCCTCAAAAAGTTGACAAGGGGACTTAATTTTAAACGATCGTATTTACGGACGTATTTACCGCCTCGCAAATACGTCACGGAAATACGGCTCTCGTGTGAACGACGAGGCGTATTTTACATGGAATCAATGCAAATCTAATTGTTCATTATTTGAAACGTATTTTGGGACGTTTTGAGGACAGTAAATACGTCCTGAAAAAAGCCCGTGTTAACCATAGCCTAAAGGCTATGTTCACACGGCTTAATTGCGCGGAAAACGTAAATGACCGCCCCGCATTACGCCGTGTGGGCGGGGCGGGCGGAGCGGGGGAGTGAGCGGTGGGCTGGCACTTTCGCCGGCCCATAGCACTATCACTGCTAGGCGGCGTGTATCAACGACGTAATGCTCTCACGCCACGGCACGCGTCAGCCACTAGCAGGCCTCGGGCCCCGGCAAGCTGCAGACAATTATCTCCCCGCCCGGGCTTCTGCTTCTCCGGCATCGCGGGGGATAGGAGACGAATCCAACAAGTTCTCTATGAGAACAGTGGGATTAACCGTAACTGACATTAGGGCCCCACCGTTTTCGGCCCGAAATTGGCACACATCGCGCGCCGAGTGGAAAAAAAAAGAAGAATTAACGGATCCGCGAAATACGGCCCATCATAATGCCCGTGTGCGGAACAAAGCCTAAGGGTCACAACTTTACATATTTGTTGCAGACAAGATTAGTTTCTGCAGGCAGGTGCATGACATTTCTGCCCATCGCCCACAAGAGAATGGTGCAGTCACAGAAATTTCTGTAACAAATCTGCTGTTTGTGAATACTGTATATCTAAAGAGATCAACACAATCGCATGAAGGATGTTCCATGGACACTACCATCAAAAGTTTTCTTTTCACATATTGACAAGGAATATATGAGTATTATACGGATTTTTTTTTAAACTGGGTGGTTGTTTTTTATATAAGGTTTTTAAAATACCCCCATACAGAAAAAGATTACCCTATTTTACTTTCATGTATTGCTGTTCATGGTCTAATGACCTAGTGGTCTAGTCTAATCTAATCTATCCCTGCCAAGAGAACAATAGAGCAATCATTATGTCATTACCTACTATTGGTAATAAGACTATATAGCAGCAGTTAAAGTAAAGTCAGATACTAGCTCTGCCATTTCAGCCATTTTCAGTGTCTTTTCGACAGCTAGAGAAGGACAATATTTTATATGGAATTTTTCATTGCATAGGAGTACAGAAATGAAAAAAAGAATAATGCCAAATGAAAAAAAAAAAAAGTTTTCCAGGAATATTGGTTTTTAACAAAAATGCTCCAATCTGTATCTCTTTAAAGTAAATGTTATGAATTGGAATCTTATTATGAACAAAATGAAGGCAATTTACTAGGCATATTAAACAAAGCAGGTAAAATGGGCAAGTGCTGGATTCTAGAAATTTTTAATATCAAAGGCAGAAAGATTGTGAATAAGAATCAGAAAATGCAACCAATTTATTAGAGCTGCACCAGTTTTGGCACAAATTAAAGAGATGTTCACATCTCACACATTATTGGCATATCAATAGGATATAACATCAAGGACTGATAGGAGCAGTTCCCACTTTTGGCTCCCACATCTATCTCAGGAACAGGCCCCGAAAGTATTGGCTCAGAATGGAGAGCGGGTCTTGCTTGTGCATGGCTCTCCATTCTGCACAACCGGACACAGGGCTCACCTGTACTTAGAACTCCTAGAGAAAAGAATGGAGAGTCGTGTGCAAGTCCCACCGACTCTCCATTCTGAGCCGAGATAGACATGGATTCCAGAGGTGGGACCTGCACCTGTCAGATTTTAAAGGCATAGCCTGTCTATATGCCATCAAAGTGCATGGTGGGAACACCCCTTTAATGGTGTAAATGTATGCCAGATGTGAGACGACAAATGGAAAAAAAAATGAGTCTAGAATATCTGGAGATGATTCGAAAAAGTGTGTCGCCTGTAGCTTTACAATGGTAATGGCTGGTTTACAGCATAGTTCTCATTTTCAATAGGCAAATGTACAATGTGCTTACATAGTGGGACTTATGATGGTGAAAATGGAGCAAGAAAAAGCTTTTTACGTGTTGGAATTTCCAAGAATGAGGTTTGTGGTGAATAAATCTGCTAAATGTGCTCCTTATAGAAAAGCATTGTGCATCGGGTAAAACAATTGGAAACCACTGTTTGTCTATGTCAAGGGAAAAGTCTGCGCTGCCAAGGCTCAGGGCTGTATTTATAGGTCGTGCTGCCCTAGGCACTAAACCCATATACGCCCCTATTAACTAATTAGCATACCACGCCCCTTTTCATATGCCACACCCCTTTACAAAAGCCACGCCCACTATGACCATGTACGCCTCAATAAGAAAGCTAACTGAAGGGTTTGCCGTTCACCCAGCTTTCCTAGATGTTTGGAGAACCTAATCAGCATACACGGATAGACAGGAGATGGCCGCCAACATCTGTGCCTACACCTACAAACCATTAGAACTCAAACCAATAAAACAAGGCCCCACTGCAGCTTAAAGGAATATGATCACCAATATTTTATTTCTCAAATCCAAACCCTTGCACCCTATTGCCTTTCCTTCTCTTTGACATTTTTTCTCTTTCTCTGATATTGTAGATTTCTCATTTGGTCGTCTGTATATGAGTATGATCTATGACACATTTCGACACCGAGTAAAAAAACACAAAAATCAGACTGTCATTTTCCACAACAATGTTCTAAGACAAATAAGCGGTGTGGGGGGGGAGGGCGAGGGAAGACTCTACTGGGCCCCTACCTTCAACAGTGAAACACGGGCGTCTCATAAAATTAATGGAAGAGTCTAATAAGATTATACTTGGTGAGATGGCAGGACGGGGTCATAACAGCATAACATCCTAAGGGTGCTCATCACACCAGCGCCTTTTGATGCGATTGTTAATGTCCGTTTTTTGTGCATAAAGGCGCTGTGACTAATAACTGTACATTCCTGCGATTGCAAATAACTCATTATTTTACCGCAAAGTTTGTGCAGTAACTGATACAGCATCAATGTGTTTTGCCGGACCTGCAAAAAAACACCATTTACAAATGCATTAAAAACAAAAAAAAAAAAAAAAACAAAAATAAAACAAAAAAAAACAAAAACGCCCTTTACTGAGAGCACTCCTTAGCTGTTATGCTAGTTAACCACCTTGCCCTAAGAGGTCGCCCGGCCTAGACACACCACGCCTATAATGAATACCTAAACACATCACAATGAGAGCCCTATATGATACTGACACCTATACAACACAATCACAGACAACAGCTCCAATAAGTCTGATACCTCCTATTAATGACAGCTCCATGATAGTATACTCATACCTCCCATTATATGATAGCACAGCTCCCATATAGTCTTATACGCTCCTATTATAATGATAGAACAGCTCCATATACATTCTCATACTCCTCATTAATGATAGACCAGCTCCATACAGTCCTGATACCTCCCAACTTAAGTGATAGAGACAGCTCCATAGCAGTCACGATACCTCCAATGAAACACATCTCTCATATGGTCTGTACCATCCTATTATATGATAGAAAGCTCCATATAGTACTGATACCTCCAAAAACTACATTATAGTGATAGACAAGCTCCCATAATCAGTCTGATACCTCCCCATTATATGGGAAGACAGCTCCATATAGTGCTGATCCTGTCCCATTATAATGATAGACAGCTCCATATAGTCCAGATACCGGTCCCATATATATACGATAGAGACAACTCATATAGTCTGATACCACATCCTATGATAGAACACTCTCATATAGTCTTATACCTCCCATTATACGATAGACAGCTCCATATATCTGATAAGCCACATCCCATTATATGACATAGACAGCTCACATATATCTGATATCCTACCCATTATACTGATAGACAGCTCCATATAGTCCGATACCTCCCAATTATAAGGATAGACAGCTCCATATAGTCTGATACGACCCTTTCCTATTATATGAAAGACCGCGCATAATAGTCTGTACCTCCATACTATATGAATGGGCAGCTCCATATAGTCTGATTACCCTTCCTATGATAAGATCACGCTCCATATATAGTCTGATACCGTATAACGATGTTCCCCTGCTTCCCCACTCTCCCAACCATTCCTAATACCATCTCACACTCATGTTCCCCTGCACTCCACTCCCCTGTCACTTTTACCCCCTGCCTCCACTCCCCAGTCACGTTTACCCTGCCTTCCACTCCCCAGACACGCTCCCCTGCCTCCACCTGCCCCCAGTCACGTTTCTCACCTGCCTCCACTCCCCAGTAACGTTTCACCTGCCCTCCACTCTACCCCAGTCCACGTTTCCCCTGCCTCCACTCCCCAGTCACTTTTTCCCCTGCCAGTCCAGCTTGCTCTCAGTCAACGTTCCCCTGCCTCCACTCCTCATCAAATTGCACTGCCCTCCACTCCCCATTCACATTGCTACCCACCCGCCTCCCCAGTCCACATTGCCACCTGCCCCACATCTATCCCCAGTCACATTGCCCCACACCTGCCATCCCTAGTCAACATTTCCCCAGTCCCATTGCACCTGCCCCCAGTCACATTGCACCCACTGCCCCCCCCAGTCATATTGAACTTGCCTCACCAGTCCCACATTGCACTATCCTGCCTCCCCAGTCACATGCACACCCTGCCCCCACTCTCTCAAGTCACACATGTACCTGCCCTCCACGTCCCCAGTCACATTGGCATACTGCCCCCAGTCACATTGCACCCACCTGCCTATCCAGTCACATTGCACCCGCCCCCACTCCCCAGTCACTTGCACCCCCCACCCCAAACATCCCAGCCCCAAAGGGGGCCACGATATTGCACCTGCCACCCAGCCCACATTGCACTCGCCCGTGCCACGCCCCCAAGCACATTGCACACCTGCCCCATCCACATTGCACCTGCCCCATTCCCCTGGCCACATTAGCATCTGCCCCCCAGGCCATAATTGCACCTCCTCCCAGTCACATTGCCACCTGCCCTCACCAGTCCACATTCGCAACCTCCCCCAGCCACATTGAGCACCGCCCCCAAGCCACATTGCACCTGCCCCCAGCCCACATTGCACGCTTCCCCCATCACATTGCACCTTCCACCAGCCACATTGCAACGCTTCCCTCCCCCATATCCCCAGCCACATTGCACCTGCCCCCAGCCACATTCTGCATCCTGCCCCCAGCCACATTGCACCTGACCCCCAGTCAAATGGCACATCAGCCTACCCAGCCACATATGCAGCCTTCCCGGCCATTTTCCCCAGCCACAATGGCACCAGCCCCGCCCCTACCAGTGCACCCTAGACCCCCCCAACTAGCCACATTGCACCTGCCCGAAGCCCCCAGCCACATCGCACTTGCCCACCCGGCCACTTGCACCTGCCACCCAGCCACAATTGCTCCTGCTCCCAGTCACACATTGCACCAAAGCCCCAAACCACATTGCACCTGCCCCCACCAACATTTCACCTAGCCCCACACTCCAATACACATACCAGTCCAGTGCAGAGCTGTAGGCCGAGTCGATCTTATCGCGCCGTCCGATATGCACTGCCTGATCGGCAGGCCGCGCTACTACCGCTCGTCTCATCCACATCCGGCTGCAGCTTCCTACTCTTTCAGTGTGCGGGCGCAGCAGCACGTAAGTGACAGAGGTATGAGGAGGGCAGCGCCTGCCGGCCCCCTCCTTTGCCCATAGCAGCGCACACCGGCTGCCGCACCACTGAAATACAGTGCACCATCAGCGCAACTATGCTGAACGCTGTGCCTTGTCATTACAACGGAGCGGTGGAAGGGAGAGTGGTATGTCCCTACCGGCGCTCCGTTGTCCGCTGCCGCTTTGCAATAATAAAAAAAAAAAATCCCACCGCTGACCCCCATGATAAACTCAGTAGCGGTGGCGGCGGCAAACTCCGACATCAGCTGCGCAACCCCCCCCCCCACACCCCGCAACACTCCGACCACATGGTGGTGGAGGGGTGAGGGGGGAGCAGTAGGAAATTTAAAAAACATTTTTTTTTTTTACATTCAATATGAGCTCCTGCTGCAGTGCCACCTCCCATATGCATTCGCCAGCCCTAAGGCACGTGCCCACGGGTGCCTAGTGGGAAATACGGCCCTGCCAAGGCTATATTTATTCTTAGGCTAGGTTCACACGGCCTGCAATTACGCCGGGACTTCGGGAGCTCGCGCCCCATAGACATTCATTACCGCACGGCGTCCGTATTCGCTGCTAAGTAATTGACATGTCCACATTAGCTCCCCCGCGGTCGTATTGTATGAGCGGGGAGAGGAGCACGTAATCCATAGTTCTCTATGAAACAGTCGGAACTTAACAGTAATGACTGGGACGTATTTCACTCGTACGCCGCAAAATACGGACTGAAATGAGCTCCAATTTCACCCATGTGAACATAGCCTTAGGCACATGAGGGCACTTCCCTAGGGCGGCAAAAAAAAGGGTGCGACATTTCAGGGGGAAAGTATATGTTTTTGGTAGATTTCCCACTTGGGTTCTGCTGCCGGGTAAGTGTTTGAATACCTGACAGCAGCAGGGACAACGGTGCTTGAGGCACAAGTCTCTGCAGAGCTGCTCAGTCAGTACCTCCAGGGAGGAAGATTTGTCAAATGCAGTCTGTTACCAGGGTGGTGACCGGCACATATTCATTTGGATGTTTACCGATACCTGAAGGAAACTAATGGGTAATTGGATCAGCTGCAACAGAAATGATTTAGCAATGCTGCACTGTCCTCCACTGTCACCTGATCGGGCCCTGTAACTTCTCCCTGTGGGGCTTCATCAAGGACTGTACCTGCCCCACTCCCCAGCCACAGACTATGAACAGCCTGAGACCACGCATCACTGACACAGTGAAGTCCCTATCCCAGGAGATGCTGGTCTGGACAGAACTGGACTACTGCTGAGATATCTGCTGTGACAGATAAGCTCCTCACAGCAAAAGTTGCATAAAGTAGGGCTTTCAGCTTTGTATCCATCATGAGGTGGGAACCTTTTGTCTGCAAAAAGGAAGCAACCGCTGGAATGGATTCAGATCACATAGAGGAGGTGCAATAGGCAATGGATTGCAGGAAGTGACCTTGTTCATACCATTCATTGGAATTCTACATGTTCTTGGAAATTGTAAATCATGCAACAAGTCATATAATTTATATTATCAAAGAAAGAGCAAAAGAACACGTGAAGAATTTTCTACAATGAGTGTGTAACCAGAAGAAGGTATGAAAGCACCATAGAGAATGAGCATGTTTGTCAGTCTAGTATCAATATCGCTGCTTCCTGTCTGTGAATATTGTTTACATTCCGAGGCTGAAAATCTATTACTTATCACAGCTGAGCATTTGTTACAATGGTATACAGTCAATACTAGGCAGTTGCCCAGGGGCTCCAGGTGGTTGGATGCATGTCCAGAATCCTGGATTCCTGGATCTGTGACACGTATTTAGCTGTTTGAATGTTCTTAGGATATGCCAACAGTTAGACCATGTTCACACGGCTTATTTGGACAAGGTTTTGGATGAAGTTTCAGAGCGTTTCCTCGCCCAACACCACATCAAAACCTCGTCTGAAAACACGCCTTTTCAGAAGAGTTTAAAGGCGTTTCTCACGTCGAGGTTTATGGAGATCAAGTTTTACGATGAGGTTTTCACCCGTACAAATTAATAGCCAGGACAAAAACCGCGCCCCAAACGCACCAAAAACCGTGCCAAAAAACGCACAGAAAACACGCTTCAAAAATTGACATGACATTTCTTTCCAAAGAAGCGTGTAAAAACTTCGTTGTGTGTGAACTACAACAAACTACAACGAGGTTTTACATAGGAATCAATGAAAGTAAAACTGGAGTGTTTTGAACGTTTTGGACAAGGTTTTGGTCGACACAGAAACGGCTCTGACAAAACTTCATCCAAAACCTCATCCAAGTAAGCCGTGTGAACATGCCCTTAATGTCTACATGGAAGCAGGAAGCCATTGGCTCCTTGCCTCAACAATTAGTCTTGTAGGGTGCAGTATGCCTACTAAATGACAATAGGGGGACCTGATGTAAACATTGTGATTGATGAATACTAATATTAAGCCGGCTTGCACAACCAGAACCAAATTGCCAATTATCCTGGAACATCAACCTGCAGCCTACCAATAAGCGCCATAGGAGCAACCTGAATAGCGGCATGATGACATCACGGCATCGTGCCACCTGCTCTGGGCCTCATCTAAGCACCTGAGGCACCTGTTGCTCATCGAAGTAACGGGGAGAAGTCAGTTTTATTTAATTTTTCCCTGTTCCAATTAAAGTGGACACTATTAGGGATGTGGTTCTATATATCTAAGTCCCTACCTATATACCTCAGGCCTTGCATATCTATGTAGTCACCTGGTAACCTGCCTGTCTACCTACCACTTGGGGCCTCATCTCTCAGTGGCCCTACTTACCTACTGGTATCTTAACTATCTACCTGCCTGCCTACCTAACAGGCTAATTGCAGGTGACACCCACTGCTAACATCAGGGAACAGAGCCGGCTTTACATTCTCTAGCTGGTTTAGCCACTTTTAGACGCCACATGCTGTCATGGCATGGTGTTAAATGAATGTGCACTGTTTCTAACTCTGATCAACACACCCACAGTGAGATCACTGAGTGCCAATCCATTAACAGGGCGGCTAGAAGCCTAATGAAGGCTTCCATAACTTCCATGCTTAGGTTTCTATTACTTCCGCCCAGGCAGGAAGTGCTAGAACTGCCATCTTTGCATAGCAAAAACCTTCCGGCATTGTTTGTAACAATGCAGAACTGAGTTCCTTACAAATCGCACTCCCACATTAGCAATTAAATACCCCAGGTTAACTTAATGGAAATGTAAAAAAAAAGTTTCAAAAGTATAAAAAAGTGAAAATATTAAAATTTCAAATCAGCCCTCCTTTTGCCATTTCACAATAAAAAAAAAAAATTATACATAATTGGTATTGCCACATCTGTAAAAGTACGATCTATTAAAATATAATATTTGTTTATGCCGTATAGCGCTGAGGGCAGATGTAGAAAGAAAAAAAAAACATTTTTCTTCATGCCCCCACTAAAAATTTGGAATAAAAAAGTGATCAAAAAGTCCCATCTATCCCAAAATGGTTCCAATAAAATGTACACTTCAGCCAACAAAATATGCGCCCTCACTCAGGTCCATAGGTGGAAGAACAAAATAGTGGCCATATTATTATTATTATTATTATTATTATTATTATTATTATTATTATCATCACGAAGGGGTTAACAAGGATTTTCAAGTTTATGTAAGGCTCAGTCTCTGTATTAATGAAACATTAACTTTAGCTTTCTAATGTCATACAATTTCTCACCATTTTCAAGATGTGTTTGGTGTCAGTGAATGAGAACACACTTATTTGCATTGAGCAGCTGCATACTGGTACATTGCTAGTCCTTCTCTCAGAAGAGAGGTGGATATGATTGTACTGGTCTAGGCAATGCTCAGATTTAGTGTACAATGTTCAGTATAGGCTATGTTCATATCTGTAATGAACCATAAACTCAGCATTAATGTGGAAACAAAGGGCCACATGTATGAAATTTGCCATTTAAACACCAAATTTCATGCGCATAATAATGGAAGAGAATGCACCTGATTTATGAACATGCTCTACAGCGGGTCATAAATCAGGCTTATTCTAGCACTAGTACGACATTTCTGGCTCAGGTAAACCACTTTGAAAGGGATTTACCTGTTCCAGCAGTAATGCGCCTGGAATTGCCGTAATAAAGTTGTAAATCTATAGCTTCCTTCGTTTCTAGTGCGCCCCGGGCTGTGAGCCCCCAAAACGGGGGCCATTACAAAGTGCCGCTTGCGCTCTGTAATGTGCCTGATAATGGCGTTTGGGAGGATGTGCGCTAATGCGAACAGGGCTGCGCCTGATGTCAGGCTGAAAATACGTCAGACTTCTGGCCCAGCCCCGTTCATACATGTCGCCCAAAGACTTGTTTCCTTTATTTCCCCTTAACGTACACTTTCCTAGCCTTTTGATCAGGGTCCTCTCTGTATCCCCGTATCTCATCAAACAACACACGTAGGCTATTACTCACATTAATCCAACTTTTCCTTTTTTTATATTATTATATTGATGCATACACTTATCACCACAATATATTGCAATACAACAGAAAGTAACCTGTGTGGACGTCAATCCATCTTTCTTAGAAGGTCTTCATTGTCTCATAGTTCCTTCACTTTTTCATAGAGCTACTGAAGCTCAAGAGCTGACAAACGCATAGCTCTGCTGCCAGACGCAGCCGCAACATTTCCGAAGTCAGCGCTTCCTTTCTCAAGCATGCGCTAGATCTACTTTTAACCATTCATTAGATATCATGTGATAACTTCTAATTGGACAACAAGAATCTATTTTAAAAACCAATACACTATAACAATATATATTTACAGGAAACATCATAGGTTAAAAGCCTCAGTGATACCTTTTGGTGTCATTGTATTCAGTTTATAGATCCTGGGAACAGATTTACATGAGGATGCTCAAAATAAATTTGGGGAGATGGCGGTAGCCAAGCATTTTCATGAGAGAAATCACACAGTCAGTGAATTACGGTGCTGCGTGCTTGAAGAAGTTCATACCCAGGATGAGAACCATTATAGGTCCAGAATCCTACATGTTCACATCTGTGTCATTTTTGAAGTTTCCTGATTCATTTTATGAACAGAAAACCAAAAATAATGACAGTGCGGGATCTATAACATAACAGACAGCAATGGCGCACAGTGGACCCCACTGACTATAATGACGTCTGTTGAGTTTCCAACATGGTGTCCATCATTTATCTGGATTAGTGACTGCTGTGCGACTTTTTAATAGCATCTATGATGGAGGCTCCTAACCTAAGATCTGATGCAGATCTGAATGTAGCTGTACTGTTGCAAAAATGCAAATCCTAAGCAAAATCTGCATATAACACATTTACTTCATAGCTGGTATTTATTCCATTATCATTTCCACATCTAAACTTTTCTCTTAATCAGAGGTTCCCAAAATTATTTGGCGCACCACCCCATGTTCTGAAAAAAAATGCTAATTTGACTCCTTTTAAAATCCTTCTTTCTTCAATTAAATAGAGAAAAAGATGCAGTGACAAATCTGCTTCTCTATGAATCTATATTTCTACCTACAACATACTATTGAAAGATGCTGCTAGAAATAAGACATTTTGAAGCTGAAAATTGTGAAACATTAAAAAAAATAAATAAATAAACGAGTCACATTTGCATTAAACACATTCACCAAACCAACCAAATCTTCCCTGACAGAGCAAGAGCCGCCCCCCCATCTCTCCTAACAGAGCAAGAGCCCTCACCGCCTGTTTCCCAACAGAGCCAAAACCACCCACCCCGCTCCCAAACAGAGCAAAAGCCCCCACCGCCTTTCCCAACAGAGCAAGAGCCGCCCACCCTCCCCTCCTAACAGAGCAAGAGCACCCACATTCATCTTAACAACGA
>JAODAL010053393.1:0-25320 GCA_025379985.1 Phyllomedusa bahiana | reverse complement strand
TAAGGGTGAGGGCTGTCAGAAACAGGAATAGGTAGGACACTGTTAATGGACACATATTGCAAAATAAACTTGTTTTTGCAAGATCTTAAGATAGCTATCAATCCCTGTATTGAGACAACCCAATTTAATATAATTAAAAAAAGAGGAAACAAAGACTGGTGGGATTCCATCCTATTTTAAAAATGTGTTTTCTAGAATTAAACTACTAAAAAACTTGCATGTACAAAATAGCTGTTAAAAAATTCCTCTGAATTGTACAAGGGAGGTACAGGAAAACTTGACCAGATGTAGGTTATGGAGCACGGACAGAGAACAAAGTACAGAGACCATTTCCTCCAGCATTGAGTAAACTGAGAAAAAGAATGCCAAGAAAAAGGGCACCTGGGTGGAACAGGAGCGTTAACCACCAGTATTTCCAAGTGAAGCTCAATTGGTCCACAATCATACTGAGGGGCAAGCGCTACCCAGGTCTTGACTGTGTACTGAGGAAGGCTGGAGTTCTCACACTTCCGCTTCCGCAGTCTGCTTCAGCACGACAGTTTTCGTTGCTGCCTCATCAGGGCATTTTAACCTGCGTTTAATAGATGACGGACGCCAGCCTGGGCTCTCACCGCCCCCCACGTAACTCCGGCCCTGGGTATGCTGTGGCAACAGGACAGGGTTTGTCAATGTCCAGTCAACTGAAATGGTGGTTGAAAGACCCCTTTTTCCGGCACTTTTTAATCTGGGGGTCAGACAGGTTTAATGGTCATGCTGCGGTCCAGGACAGGGTTTGTCAATGTCCAGTTCAACTAAAATGGTGGTTGAAAAACTCATTTTTCCGGCACTTTTTAATCTGGGGGTCAGACAGGTTTAATGGCCCATACTGCGGTCCAGGACAGTTCTAGTCAATGTCCAGTGAAACTAAATGGTGGTTAAAAAGACTCCTTTTTTCCGGCATTTTTTAATCTGTGGGTCAGACAGGTTTAATGGTCATGCTGCGGTCCAGGACAGGGTTTGTCAATGTCCAGTTCAACTAAAATGGTGATTCAAAGACTACTTTTTTTCCGGCACTTTTTAATCTGTGGGTCATGCAGGTTTTTAGGGTCATGCTGCGTTCCAGGACAGGGATATTCAATGTCCATTTTCAAGTAAAATGATGGTTCAAATAATACTTCCTTCTGGCACTTTTTAATTTGTGGGTGATGCAGGGTTAAGGGTCATGCTGTGGTACACGACAGGGATAGTGAATTGTGTGTGACTATTTTTATGTGGCTGTTATAGCCTAAGTGTTGTGCTTAAGATGTAGCACGTATCCATTTGACTGTTGTGGCTGTTAATTCCAGCTTCTCCAGCACTGTTTGGGTGTAAGAATGAAGGTGTTGTTGCTCTCCCATAGACTTTAATGGTCATCGGAGATGATCGACTATCGAAAAACCTTATCGATGGTGGCCGACTATCGACTATCGCCCGATGTCAATAGCCAACGTAATCGCTCAACACTACTTGTCAGGAGTGACAGGAGAGAAGCAAGTTAGGGGGAATAGTGATGAGCTGGTGTAGAGGTGGGCTGTGGGGACACTGCAGGAATAGAGGTAGGTGGAGGGGACTGAGGGGTGAAGCTTTGTCTGATGAGATTTATTTTATTTTGAAAGTAAGTTGCAAAATCATCTGCTGAGAGGAGAGATGGGGGAGGAGGTGCAGGGGGACGCAGGAGAGAGTTAAAGGTGTTAAAAAGTTGTCTGGGGTTGTGGAACAAGTAGGATATGAGAGTGGTGAAGTAGTCCTGTTTGACTGAGGTAAGTGCAGATTTAAATGTGTGTAGTGATTGTTTGTATGAGGAGAGGTCCTCAGTGGAGCGGGTTTTCTTCCAGTGACGTTCAGCAATTCTGTAAGCTTGCCTCAGCTGTTTGGTGGAGTCTGTGTGCCAGGGCTGTCTGTTGATTTTGCAGGCCCTGTTGTGGGTGAGAGGGGCGACCATGTCAAGAGTGGAGGTGATTGTGTGGTTGTAGAAAGTGGTGACTGCATCTGGGTAAGCAAATGAGGATATGGTAGAGAAAGGTGAAAGAGAGTCAGAGAGAGTGTGAGGGTTGAGGTTTTGTAGGTTCCTGCATGGGTGTACTAGATTTGGTGCAGGATGGGCAGGTGGAGTGGAGATGAAGGAGAAGGTGAGCAAGTTGTGGTCAGAGATAGTGAGAGGAGAGTTTGAGAGGTTAGATAGGGGGTAGAGATGAGGGTGAAGATGAGGTCCAGTGTGTGTCCAGTGAGGCCAAAGGAGGAAGAGAGTGACAGGAGTTTGTTAGTAGTGCAGTGGGGTGTATCGATTGGGATGTTAAAATCTCCCATTATAATAGTGGGGATGTCGGTGGAAAGAAAGTGGAGGAGCCGGGTAGCAAAGTGATCAAGGAAGGTAGTGGCAGGGCCCGGGGGTCGGTAGACAACAGCCACTTGGAGGTTGGAGAGGGAGTAGATGCGGACAGAGCGCACCTCAAAGGAGGGGAGGGAGAGGAAAGGTAGTGGTTGATGGATTGTGTGCTGCTTGGTCTATAAGAGATGCCTGAAACCACAGTGGGGATGCACCGAGGGGGCCGGGATTGGAAGATATGTCCCCGGCAGCGAGGAGAAGCAGGGAGAGAGTGAGGAGGTGTGTGTGGAATAGAGAAAACGGTGGTTGTGTGGGTTTTGTGAGAAAGGTCTTATTGTTGTGGAAGAGGTGAAGAGTAGAGGTCAGGTGTGAGGGTAAGACAGAAGGGGAGATATGGAATCCTTTGCCAAGTGTGGGTGTCTGAGGGGAGACAAGGAGTTGGATGATTAGGGAGGCAGTGATGATTGTGGCAGAGAAGTGCATATTGTCTGTTGGTGTGAGTGAGGAGCTGGGAGAGGTCTTGGTTACCTTTGGTTCACTTCTGGTTTAAATTTTGGTATTAATTCTGCATATACTTTATGGAGTTGCACTTTAATGGGTGTTGCACTGAATGACTAAAAGGGTTAAGGGTTATCCTTCCATTTTAAGGTGCCCCTGGTCGATCAGCACTCCAATTATGGATCCACTTTTGGTCTAACATCACTTCAGGTTAAAATAACATAATCTACTGTATGTTATGCTAACCGGCATGGTAACTGTTGCCTAACCCAGAGCATGACTGAATACTCTTTACTCTTTATACACCAATACAAAACCTGAATCCTCAAGTTAAGGTTAGGATTAGGTTTAGAGAAAAAGAGGTTTTCACAAGTTTGGTTGAACCATTGTAAAACAAACAAGAACTTGTTTGGGGAGAAAACATAAACATCAGTGAGTGCTATAATAAGGATCTGTTTAACTCAAAATATATACAAAGGGGGGGCTAGCTATGTAAGGAGAGAGACGTGTATGTGAGGAGCTCCGTCCAAGATTACAGCTTTTCAGCGAAAATAGCGCTCAGAATGGTCAGCAGGAGGGCGAAAAGGGCTGCCAGGATGACCACAACCTCCACAGTGCCTAGCACGGGCATTTCCAACTTTTTTGCTCCCCTCGCGGGCTTACAGGACTCCCTGCCTTCTTCCCACGCTTCATCTCCTGAGGCGCCATCTTACCTGCTTCCCTCGGATCCCGACCAGCAGCTCCAACATCCTGCAGCTTCAGGAGGGCAAGCAGAGACGCCCGATACATCGCCGACGGGACAGCGCCGAAGTCCGCGCATCCTGCCGGCAATCCCGGAACCGGCAGCGATGTCCCTGCCGCAGCGGAAGACTACAGGCTCCGGCACTTCTCAGCAGGCGCCTGAGGAAAGAAGAGGTGCGGCGGAGGAGAGCGGGCGGGCGATGAGCTCGGCCGGCGCGACTGCAGCAGCGGACCCCCGCGAGGATCCGGGGACAGAGGCAACCTAACAAGGTACAATCCCCCCTGCCCTGCATCTCTGGCGTGCCCATCACTGACCTCCCAGGTCCCAGCTATAGCAGAGGTAGGGGTGACCCTGCCACGAGAGAGTTAGGGGGGGGTAAAGGACATTGCCCATCAGCCTGCAGCAAGCCCTAACTTGGACCCCCACCACAGCTGCCCCAGGGTCCCGGTAGCCTTTTCCTCCCCTGGGCAGTGGGCCGCAGAGCCCCCCAGCTCCATGCAACAAGGAAGCATCCTGGGAGCTGCACCCTCCTCCACTAGTCACACAGCGCGACCTAAGGAGTGACAAACTGCTGCAGGAGATCCCCCGCACAGACCCATGTCTGCAATGCTGTACACCTCTGACCCAGGACTTCACAAATTCGGGTTTCGACCGTCGGCCTACCGCCCAGATGTACAGGAGTCTATACCACAGGATCTTAAACTGCAACATGGTGATGAGGAGACCTTCTTGTCTCAGCCAGCGCCTCGCCACAGCTCGCCTTGGCGCTCTTCCCCGAACTCCCCCACCTGGGGTGATGACCCTGCTGAACAGGTCCACAGCTCTCAGATTCTGGTCGAGGCCCCTGTTCCGGGTGACACCTGCAATGGCACACAAGTCCCAGGTTTGCCTCCTCCTGAAGAAGCACTCCATGCCCTGGCAGCTCATCCAGAGCTCAAAGCGCTCCTTTCCCTAATTCCCACTAAACAGGACATTCAGCAGATAGCTCAGGATTTACGTCATACATGGAGACAAGATCTGATACCCGTTCAAGCAGATGTCTCTGTCCTACAGGAACGGGTTTCGCAAGTGGAGAACAGCCAAACATCTACGAAGTCTGCTATTGCTGTCCTGCAAACATCCATGCTTGAGCAGCAGAACCGAGTTGCGCAGTTGGTGAATCATATGGATGACTTGGAAAACCGCAGCAGAAGGAATAATATTGGGGTCAGAGGCCTCCCGGAGTCTATTAAGGCGGGTGAACTGATCCCTACCTTAACAAAAGCCTTTAACTACATCCTGGGGAGGCCCGAGGAGACTGGAATCAAATTTGACTGGGCTCATAGGGCCCTCCGCCCGCAAAGTCAGGATCCTGCTCGACCTAGGGACATCATCTGCAGAGTACACAGATACGTTCTTAAAGAAGAAATTTTGCGCAAAGCCCGTCTGATGCAGAATGTGGTTTTCAAAGGCATGCGGCTCGACTTGTTTCCGGACCTCTCAAGGAGAACTCTCCGCCTCCGAGCCGCTGTCAAACCGTTGCTAGCGACTCTGCAAGAGCGAGACATTCCCTATCGGTGGGGCTTTCCTTTCTCTGTCCAAGTCCGCCATGGGGACAAATATCTAGTGCTCCGCTCACCCTCAGAACTCCCAGCCTTTCTTGCAGCTTTGAATCTCCCAGAGATGACTCTCCCGGAGTGGGAAGCAACGGCGGCCATGGATTTTACCACACCTCAAGGTTTACCAGGGAGCCAGCCGACACGCTCTGTTGTTGTCGAGCTGCCGAGGCCTCGTAGTCTCAGGCGTGGGTCAAGCAGCTCTGAGTCCGCCCCATCTAAGAGGCCCCCGCACCGCTGAACACATGGACTGTGGTCTCATGGGTCAGGTCAAATAATCCCCCATAAGTCTGGTTTTATTTTTCCCTGTTTGATTTGGGTTTAGTTACCAGTTCTTTAAAACCTGAGCTCCTATCTTTTCACAGATGTGATTTTTTTCTCTTTACTATACAGCCCTTTGTTATGTTGCCCAATGTTACACTCATGATGGCTTTAGCAATTTGCATATTTTTAATGTAATAGCTTTTTTTTGCTGTTTCTTGGACTGAGTGGCGGGTGGTTTGAGTTGCTGGCGTATACATTTAGTGATGCTGGGCCCAGCCAGCCCCCATAGGCTTTCACTGTTATTTCTTGCTCTTGGGACATCTCCTTGTTAGTTGTTTTTTTCTTTTTCTATGCAACTTTTTTTGTGGAAGATCCCCCCCACCCCCGGGGGTTATCCAGCCGTCTGCTTAGTCTTTGGATTAGCAGTTCCCCTTTTGCTCTTTTCCCAAATGTTGGCCTTTTCTTTATGGCCTTTTGTTTCTTTTAGTTTTTTGACCCGTATTGAAAATCCCTTTTTCCTCCAGGTGGTCTGCCCATCTCACTTCGCGGGCTTTTTGGGTGCTTTCCCTTGAAGGGCCCCCTTTCAACCCTTTGATGGCTGCAATTGGGTACATCCTCAATGTGAAGGGATTTAATGTCCCCGAAAAAGATGCAAAATCCTGACTATTTCAAAGCAAAGGTCCAGTATGTTTTTAAAAGGGACCATACTGGACAAATTACGGGCTTCCCCAAAATAGGTATTCCCCTCCCTGGTCCTAGAGTAGTTCGCTCGCCAAAAAAAAAAGGGGAGTTGCGATATTTTTTCAAAATCATTCCCGGTGCGGGTTGGTTTTATAACTGACTCTGACGCTCGCTATTTGTTTGTTAAATGCAATATTCGGACCGTATCTACAGGGGCCCCAACATTTACGCCCCCTAAACGGGTTTTACCTTTTTTTCTCTAAAACATTAGAGACCTTAGGACTTTGTCAGGGACAACTCTTCTTTGGGGTTGCTTAAATTTGGCCTAAACCCCCCTGTGGAACTCGGTGGTCGTTATATGAAGGTGGCTCCTTGGGAGAATCCGTAGGTTATCAAGATAGCAATGGTAGATTTTTGGCGTCCCTTCACCCCAAACGTTTGGGGGACTACCCCTTCTTTTCCCCCCCTCATAAATTATAGTAGGTAGATTATATATTCCTGACATCCTTGCCCCCAGATTTCCCAACCCCTTTTGGTAGCATCTTAATTCAGACCGCCCCGGTACACTGCGATCTAATTTTCCCCCTACAATAAGCCCCCTTCTCCGGGAAAATTAAACAAGTCTCTGTTGTCTGCCCCGGTCAGCCTCCTGGTTTGAAAAAAAAAATTGAAAAATTCCCGCCTGACGCATCGGGGATAAACACTTGCCCTCAGTTTAAAATGGGAGGCTCAAAAAGCTGTGCTACACGGCACTTGATAAAGCTTTGGGAGCTTAAAAGGGAGAGGTCGCACAAAAATACTACCTCTGCAGATTTAAAAGTCTTGAAGCGGCAAATAAAACCCCGGGCCTGGAGTCCGCCTCAGGGAAAAATTGTCTAACCCGCACGAGTCCTCAGCTGTGGGTCATAAAATAAACGTTATGTAAATAGCGCTAGTCCTTTTTTACATGGGAGAACAAACCCGGCAGGGTTTAGTCGGGGTTTACGTGACAAAAGAAACCCCCATTGTTTTTCCCTCCATTAAAAAAATCGAAGGGCCGCCCTTGTGCATCTTTCCGGGGGAAACTTAAAAAGAAAATTTTTTCTCATATACACTGGTCTTTATAAACTCCCCCCCCTAACGGTGCTGTGGGACCGGGGCTTTCCGGGGAGAGCTACAAAACTATCTTTCCCCAAGGCTTTGCCTCCCTTTGGACCCCCCCTCCTCGCTTCTTGGAGGAGCCCTTTGGGGCGTGGGTCAAAAGGGGGATAACGGACTTCCTACGGGAAGAGCCGGGGTCGGATGGCTACACGGTTTTCTACAAAACGTTGGTGGAGGAGCTATCGGTCCCTCTTTTGGAGGCCTTTAATGAGGTATCTCGGGGATCTAAAAAAAAATTAAAATATACAAAGAAAATGGTATGTGCATGAGGCCTAAGTGACATGTAAACCATATATGTGGTATAAAAAAATACTTTTCCTGCAGTTTTGTACAAAATATTCCAACATCTTTCAAAAAATTTCTTCTCAGAATTGGTTTCACAACTAATATAATGAGAAAGAGAACCTATATTTATTTGGACAATGTTGAATGCAAAATGACAACAAATTTGTTTTACTTATTTAAAAATGGCCCAAAAATACCAAAATTTCTCCTTTTACATCTGACCTTTTATGGTCCCTAAGAGAAGTATAAAAAAGGAGGTTAATGAAAGGGTTTATTTTTGTTTGCATTAATTTAGTATAACTTATTAACAAAATGGAACTTTAAGTTTAATGAGCTCTGTCTATTGTATTAAAATTTTATTATTGTACGTAGTAAATTTTTCCCGGAAAGGTTGTCCACCAGGGTGCAAGAGAGAAGCCCCAACCAAAAGAGGTCCCAGGTTACTATATTAATGAATGCACCATATATCTGTATCTTTTGTTTATAAAGCATAATTGAGTGGTGTTAAAAAGATTTATACTGGTAGAAATTGGTAGAAAATATTTGACATTAGCTGGACACATTGGGGCAAATTTATCAGATGTTAACTGGTAGTGCAAAATGTCGGGTGTGCCCGTTTTCTAGGTGCTTTGAGAAAAAAACTTTGCAGCCTGGTTGCGTACTGAAAATGCCTTATGCCAAAATTTGGTGCATTCTGCGCCAGACCCAACACTTTTATGTACGCATATTATATGGCCAGATTTGTACAACAAGCCACATTTATGGTGCAAAACTGTCGTAACAATCCAAACAAATTTCATAGAGGCAAAGCTGAGACAAATTTTAGCGCATACAATCTTTGTGCCACTTTTTGACACATAAATGTGTTGCACAGTGAAACTCATTTATAAAATGTTGCGAGATACTTTCATATATACTAACAAATGCTACAGTAATTTACTGAGATGTACAATTGTCAAGGTGGTGCCACTTTTCATACATGTGCATTGAGTGCCTAAAAAGTTGATAGCAGTTTGGCTGTCCCCCAGCCGGGTTTTCAGCCAGGGTTGCAGTTTTTGGACGCCCGAAAAACCGGCCCCAAAAGAGCCAATGATGCTTATGAAAAAAACCGTGCAGCAGTCCCCATGCAGGGTTTTCCATCAGACGTTTTGCCGCCCGGGTGCCGCAAAACATTCTCAAGCAAATCTTGTCCGGTTTTCAGAGGAATATGTGTTATGAATGTGAAGGGAGAGGGCTTTTCTCGCTCATCGGGAGAAAACCCTTCCCCCCCGTCCCCTGGGGAAAGGCCGCTAAACAAGACAAATCTGGCCGGGGAAAAACCGACCGGTATGTGTCCTGTGCAGTGGGAACGCACCCTTACAGTGTGTCACATTTATCAGTGTTGATAAATCTGACATACTGTATGTTAGAAAATAGTGGTATACTTATGCTGAACTGCATTCAGTCTCTTTGGATCCAATCCTTCTGATCCCAGAGCAAATAGTGAGGAGACGCCCGGATACTAGCTGAGTCGCACACCTGCTGCTAGTGAGGAGACGCCCGGATACCAACTGAGTCGCACACCAGTTGCAGCAGGTGTGCGACTCAGCTGGTATCCGTGCGTCTCTTCACTATTTGCTCTGGGATCAGAAGTATTGGATCCAGAGACTGAATGCAGTCCAGCATAAGTATACCACTATTTTACAATTTTTAATAAAATAATTATATGAAGTGCTTGTTTTAAAGAAAAATAAAGTTTGGCACGAAAAATTATAATTCATAGTGAAGGTTGGAAATTGATGCAGTCTGGTGCGTTTGATACATGCTGATTGGAGGGGTAAAAGGATTCCCCATATACAGATTGCTTTGGTGGTTACTAAGAAAACTACAAATACAGTGGTTGATCAGAAGTTGGTCTAACTTTACATCTTTTTTTTAAGTTAGCTAGCTTTATGTCATTTACTGCAGCAAAATTTAGGCACTTTTTTTTTACAATTGTTCTTGTAATAGTTGCATATGATCAGGCTTTCATATTTTTTAAATCTCCCCATTTCCAGGTAATAGCAGATTTTTTTTCCTACTATATATTGCACAGGATAAAAATACGTTTTGAACAGCTTAAGGGGACATTTTCCTGTATCTATGTGATGACTTATACCATAGAATAGACTTTTAAACTCTAATTGCAACCCGAGGTGTTCTCCTTCATTCTTTACTTCTCCAGTTTCTGGAATGTACAGTTATCTGTCTCCTCTTGGGGTGACATATTGTTGCTAGAGATGAGCGAAATTCCCGAAATAAGTTTCGTTCACTTCGCCGAATTTCTCGGCAAAAAATAACTTCCGAATTACTTCGGCACGAATCACGTTATAAAACAGCTATTTCCAGGATGCAGGGCCCTGCAGGGGGGTGGTAGAACTTTGTGCCATATTTAAAATTGCAGAGGGGCTTGGTTTGTTTTCATACAATTTTGTGTTTTAGTAGACCGCACATGCTCCCCGCGCTTTAGAATCGTTCACTATAATTCCCCTGGGCCTTAAGGGGCAAAACTGACCAAAAAACTGAAGCGGGAATGTTGCCTGATAAAGTCATGCCAGAGAAGTGGAAAAAAACAAACTGAGAGCTCAGGTGGAATTTGTGACGGTTGGAGGTGCGGCGCTGCCCCAGCGCATGAGGCAGACAGTGGCACAATTGACATTTTTTGGGGGTGGCAAAAAAACAGGAATAGGTACAGGTGGGACATTGCACAGTGTGGGGTCCGGCAGCAGCCAAGGGCGCATGAGGGCAGACAGTGGCACAATTTTGAGTGTGTGGGCACGGATCAGCCACAGCAGAGAAAAGAGGTCAGCAGTGGCACAAAGACCAGTGTGTGGTCACAGCGCAGCCACAGTCAGCAGCGAGGTCGAAGTGGCACAATGCACAGGTGGGGTTTCCCGGGAGCAGCCACAGCGCAGCTGAGGTCAGCAGTGGCACAATCACATTTGGGGTGGCAAAAACAGGAGTACCCCCGATGGGACATGAACAGTGTGTAGGTACGGGAGCAAACCCAGGGCAGCATGAGGTCAGACAGTGGCACAATGAATTTTGGAGGTGGCAAAACGGGTGGCCCAGGTGGGCAATGACAGTTGTAGGTCCGGCAGCAGCAAGGGGGCGCATGAGGTCAGACAGTGGGCCCAAAACATTTGGAGGTGGCAAAAAAAGGAGTGGCCAAAGAGTGGGGGGCAAAGACACAGTGGTGGTCAGGCAGCAGCCACGGAGCGTATGAGGTCGTTGTGGACAGTGACACAGTGTTAGGTCAGGCAGCGCAGCCGAGGGGCGGCATGGCACAAAGAATTCTGGGGTGGCAAAAAACAGGAGTAGGCCAAGAGTGGGACATGACACAGTGTGTTTAGGTCACGGCAGCCAGCCACAGGAGCCAGCATGAGGTCAGACAGTGACACAATCACATTCTGGAGGGTGGCAATAACAGGAGTTAGGCCACAGAGTGGGACAATGACACAGTGTTGTAGGTCACGGCAAGCAGCCACAGGAGCAGCATGAGGTCAGACAGTGGCACAATCACATTCTGGAGTTGGCAAAAAAAGGAGTAGGCCACAGAGTGGGACAATGACTCAGTGTGGAGGTCACGGCAGCAGCAACAGAGAGCAGAATGAGGTCAGAGGTGGGCACAATGACTCAGGTGCGTAGGTCACGGAAGAAGGCAGCATGAGAGTCAGGCAAGGGCACAATGGACATTTCTGGGAGGTTGCAAAACAGGAGTAGGCCACAGAGTGGACAAATGACACAGTGTGTGGTCACTGCAGCAGCCACAGCAGCAGCATGATGTTCAGACAGTGGCACAATGACACAGTGTGGAGGTCACGCAGCAGCCACAGCAGCGCATGAGGTCAGACAGTGGCACAATTTCACATTCTGGAGGTGGCAAAACAGAGTAGGCTACAGAGTGGGACAATGACACAGTGTGTAGGTCACCGAGCAGCCACAGGAGCAGCATGGGTCGACAGTGGCACTAATGACACAGTGTGTAGGTCACAGGCAGCAGCAGCATGAGGTCAGGCGTGGCACAATGACATTCTGGAGGTGCTACATAATCAGGAGTAGGCAACAGAGTGGACAATGACAGTGTGTGTAGGTCTCGGCAGCAGCCACAGGAGCGCATGATGTCAGACTGCAGTGCACTATAAATTCTGGAGGTGGCAAAAGAGTAGTAGGCCACAGAGTGGGGACACTGACACAGTGTGTAGGTCACGGCAGCGGCCACAGTAGCGCTTGAGGTCAGACAGTGGCACAATGACATTCTGGAGGTGACAAAAACGGAGTGGCCACAGAGTGGGACAATGACACAGTGTGTAAGTTCACGGAGCAGCCCAGGCAGCAGCATGAGGTCAGACAGTGGCACAATGACACAGTGTGTAGGTCACGGCGCAGCAGGGCATGAGGGCAGGCAGTGGCACATTGACATTCTGGAGGTGGCAAAAACGGAGTAGGCCTCAGAGTGGGGACAATGACAGTGTTTAGGTCTCGGCAGCAGCCACAACCAGCAGCATGAGGTCAGACCGTGGCACAATGACACAGTGTGGAGGTCACGGCAGCTGCCACTGCAGCCGCATGAGGTCAGGACAGTGGCACATATCACATCTGAGGTGCCGTCGCCTCTTAGAATCGCTTCACTATAATATTCCCTGGGCACATTAAGAGGGCCAAACTGACCAAAAAAACTGAAGCGGGAATGTTGCCTGATGATAAAGTCATGCCCCAGAAAGCTGGAAAAAAAACAAGCTTGATGCTCAGTTGCACATTAGTGACTGAGTGTAGGAGGTGACGTCGCTAGCCACAGCAGGCATGAGGTCAGACAGTAAAAAAACCCCCCCCACCCAACCCAACCCCCCCCCACCCCGCCCCCCCCCCAACACAAAACACACCCACAACAAAAACACAAAACAAAAAAAAAAAACCCCCCCCCCCCCCCCCCCCCCCCCCCCCAATGGCACAATTACATTCTGGAGGTGGCAAAAACAGGAATAGGTCACAGTGTGGCACAATGACACAGTGTGGAGGTCACGGCAGCAGCCAAGAGGAGCAGCATTGAGGTCAGACAGTGGCACATCCCTTACAGAGTGTGCTTAGGTCACCGGGCATCAGCCACGCAGGCAGAATGAGGTCAGACAGTGGCACAATGACACGTGTGGAGGTCACTGCTGCAGCCAGAGTCAAGCAGCATGAGGTCAGACAGTGGCACAATGACACAGTGTGGAGGTCACGGCAGCTGCACAGCCAGCTAGCATGAGGTAGAGACAGTGGCACAATCACATTCTGGAGGTGGCTAAAGCAGGAGTAGGCCACAGAGTGGGCATGACCACAGTGTGTAGGTCACGGCAGCAGCCACAGGAGCAGGCATGAGGTCAGACAGGCAGTGGCACAATGACATTCTGGGGTGGCAAAACAGGAGTAGGGCCACCAGAGTGGGACAATGTCACAGTGTGTAGGTCACCGGCAGCAGCCACAGGAGCAGCTGAGGCAGACAGTGGCACAATCACATTTGGAGTGGCAAAAACAGGAGTAGCTCACAGAGTGGGACATTGACAACAGTGTGTAGGTCACGGCAGCAGACCTTCAGGAGAGTATGAGGTTGATAGTGGCACAGGGACACTGTGTGTAGGTCACGGCAGCAGCAGCCTGAGGTCAGGAAGTGGCACATGACATTTCTGGACGGTGGCAAAAACAGGAGTAGGCCTCAGAGTGGGGACAATGACACAGTGTGTTAGGTCCACGGCAGCAGCCACGAGCAGCATGAGGTCAGACAGTGACACAATCACATTCTGGAGGTTGGCCAATAACAGGAGCTAGGCCACCAGAGTAGGACATTGACACTGTGTGTAGGTCACGGGCAGGCAAGCCACAGGTTGCAGCTTGAGGTCAGACCTGTGGCACAATCACATTCGGAGCTGGCATAAAACCAGGAGTAGGCCACAGAGTGGGACAAGACACAGTGTGGATGGTCACGGCAGCAGCCACAGGGACAGCATAGAGGCGGAGGAGTGGCCACATTGACACAGTGTGTAGTCACGGGAGAAGCAGCATGAGTCAGGCCAGTGGCACAAATACATTCTGGGAGGTTGCAAAAACAGTGAGTAGGCACAGAGTGGGACAATCAATGACACAGTGTGTAGGGTCACGGCAGCAGCCACAGCGCAGCATGATTCAGACAGTGGCACAATGACACAGTGTGGACGGTCACGGCAGCAGCCACAGCAGCAGCTGAGGTCAGACAGTGGCACAATCACATTCTGGAGGTACGGTCCAAAAACAGGAGTAGGTACAGAGTGGGGCTATGACCAGTGTGTAGGTTCTCCGCAGCAGCCACAGCGAGCAGCATGAGGGTCAGACAGTGCAAAATGGTCAGTGTGTGTAGGTAACAGGCAGCAGCTGAGTTCAGGCAGTGGCACAATGACATTCTGGAGGGTGGCAAAAATGGAGTAGGGCACAGAGTGGTCAATACAGTGTGTAGGAGGTCTCGGCATGCAGACACAGGGAGCTGCATGATGTCAGACGTGGCACAATACACATTCTGGATGGTGGCAAAAAAAGGGGTTGTAGGCCACAGAGTGGACAATGGACCAGTGTGTAGGTCCTGGCAGCGGACACAGTAGCAGCATGAGGGTCAGACAGTGGCACATGACTTTCGGAGGTGACAAAAACAGGAGTAGGCCACAGAGTGGGACAATGACACATGTGTGTAGGTCACGGCAGCAGCACAGGAGCAGCATGGAGGTCAGACAGTGGCACAATGACACAGTGTGTAGGTCACGGCAGCAGCAGCATGAGGGTCAGGCAGTGGCACATTGACATTCTGAGGTGACAATAAACAGGAGTAGGCCATCAGAGTGGGTCAATGACAAGTGTGTAGGAATCGGCAGCAGCCACAGAGCAGCATGTTGTCTGACAGCTGGCACAATCACATTCTGGTAGGGTGGCAAAAAGGGAGATAGTAGGCCACAGAGTGGGACGAATGACACAGTGTGTAGTGTCACGGCAGGGAACAGTAGCAGCATGAGGTCAGACAGTGGCACAATGACATTCTGGAGGTGACAAAAAACAGGAGTAGGCCACAGAGTGGGACAATGACACAGTGTGTAGTCTCGGCAGCAGCCACAGGAGCCGCATGAGTCAGACAGTGGCACAAGGACACCAGTGTGGTAGGTCACGGCAGCAGCAGCATGATGGCAGGCAGTGGCACAATGACATTCTGGACGGGTGGCAAAAACAGGGAGTAGGCACAGAGTGGGGACAATGACAGTGTGTAGGTCTCGGCAGCAGCCACAACAGCAGGCATGTGGTCAGACAGTGGGCACAATGACACAGTGTGGAGGTCACTGGCAGCAGCCACTGCTGCAGCATGAGGTCAGACAGTGCACAATCACATTGCTGAAGGTGGCAAAAACAGGAGTAGGCCACAGAGTGGGACCAATGACACAGTGTGTGGAGGTAACGGCATCAGCCACAGCTGCAGAATGATGTCAGTCAGTGGCACAATGGGTGGAATACAGTCCTGGTAAAGATGGTTGTTGGGAGATGGAGATACTGTCAGCAGTTGTGTGGTATCAGGCGGGGTGGCGGGCATCAGAATTGTGGATGAGGAGGTAGGTGAACCAGACTCATTTCTCACAGTTTTGGGTGAGGCGTCATGGCTGAGGTAGTCTGACGCCCTAAGCATTGGTGTGTGAATCATGGCCGATCCACGCCTGATTCATCTTGGACAAAAGGGTCAGTCGATTTCCACATTTCCGTGGACAAGTGGCCCCGCCGCACGAACACCCCTTTCTGATGCCACACTTACTGCCGGACCAGGACAGCTTCTTCACTGCGAAAACTCAGCTAGGTTGCGTCCCACACATTCAGTTTGGGCTGCCCAGTAGTCCAGCGGATTCTCTAATGGGGTGGCAGAGTGCTGTCCAAAGTAGCACGGACCTGTTGGTTCAGGGGACTGCTCCTGGTCCCCTGCCTGTGCTTGCTGGTGGACAACCCTCCTCACTAGCGTGTGAGGATGCTGTCATCAGTGACTCCAGACTTAGGTTACTGCTGATGGATGTGGTACTGCTCCTACCAGCCACCTTCCCCCAGCTAGCCGCGGGCAGTAGTACGGTTTCAGTCCTGTCGAGAGGGACGATGCCGCACATAGGCAGCGGCCACTGAATACGGAGGATTTCCAAAAAGTATTTGAGTTTGTCCTCCCTCTCAATAAGCTGGGGAAAAAAAAGGCTCCCATTTTGGATTCGGTAGCGAGGGTCCAAATAGGGGGTTGGAGGAGAGCCAGATATCAGTCCCTCTGCCGATGCTGACTATTCGGCTGTCACTTGCCAGGCAAATAAGCATTCAGACTGGGCCATCTGCATCAGTGATCTGAGGGGCTCCTGCCTCCATTTTCACAGGTATTTACTGCCACGGTGCTTGGTGGTCATCTGCCTCGTCTTCCTCATCTCCTTCCACCTCCGTTAGCTGCACCTGCTCCTCCTCTCTTGTTCCACCTTGGTAGAAAATCCACTCATTTCACCAGACAATGCTTCTGCTCCAATGGCCTCCTGCCTCCTCTCCTCATCACATTTCAGTCCCCACCGGACTCATGTGGCTACGAGATGAGTTCGCCTCGTCTCCAGTCCCTGCCCATACAGATTTTTCGCATCTGTTCCAGACATGAAGCAGTGGGAATGACGTTATTCATTCCGTGTCCTGGCACTGACAAATTAACGTCGCCTCCTCGAATGGCTCAACAAACGCAGGTGTCACGGCATGAGTTGCCACTGGCTGACATCAAAGTTACACAGAGGAGTACTTTCTGTCTGCCTGGTTCATCAAAAATGTTATCGCCTTTCTCTGTTCATACCGTCGGTCCACATGTGCAGGGTGGATTCCAACGGGTGGAAAACATCGCATTTCAGAGTGTGTTGGGGGAGGCCTTTTCCTGACGCTGCAACTCGAGGAGGGTGGTGTTTCTGGCTTTGTTCGAATGGATGAAGTGCATGCACAGTTTCTGGTCATTGTTCAGAATTTCTGAAGATCGGGGAAGATTTCAGGAACCTTTTTCAAACCAGATTGATAAATGCGCCATGCAGGGCGCATGGACCATCCCTCCTCGGTGCAGCAGCGGGACAACCCATGTTCCTCGCATTGTCCGTCACCATGGTTCCGATTGCAGTTGGATGCGGAGAAAAGCCACACATCGATTTCTGGCGCATGAGTGGAGCAGTTCTCCATGTGTGACTGGATCGGCCGAGGAAGCCAGTGTAGAACTGCGTCGGAACCGTCGTGTGCCACTACACATGTGGTATGATGTAGCCGTACTTGTGGAGGCTGAGATGGTGGTGTGGTTGGAGGAGGAGGAGGCGGACATTGGCGCAGGGCAGCAGTTTGACAAACGTGGGTGAGAACAGCGGCGTCTCCCTTGTCCAGTTGTTGGGGTGCCTGGGCGGAAGCAATTCACAGAGGGCCGTTAAAGGACATGTACTGGCCCTGACCGTAGTTACAGCTCCAGACGTCCGCGCTGCCGTGCACCTTGGAACAAACTGATAAGCTTAAGGACTGGCCCACCTTCTGTTCTACATATTTATGAAGTGCTTGTACTGCCTTTTTGGAAAATAAATTACGGCTTGGAACTCTCCATTAGTTCTCTGAACGGTGCAGAGTCCACCATTTGGAAAGGGAGGGACTGCAGTACCAACAACTTTGACAGGAGCACGGTCAGTTGCTGCACCTTAGGATGGTTGGACGCATACTGTTGTCTCTTTGCAATCGCCTTGCTGAACGACTGCTGGCGCCATGAGTAGCGAGGAGCAGCAGCATCTGGACCAGGTGATGATGTCAAAGAGAAACAGCTCCCTTCTGCAGAGGTGGTGGAGCCTTGACTGGCTGCAATGGCATGCGTACCACTGGGCGCTGTTGCTGCTGCTGTTGCTGCGGCGGCAGGATGGACCACCACATCTGAGCCACGTTTCTCCCAGGCCACCGGATGGTGACGCTGCATGTGTTGACGCAGGGCCGTGGTGCCAACGTTAGCTCCCTGGCCACGCTTCACTTTCTGCTTACAGATTCTACTATACCCATATTCGGCTCCTCCGGTGGTCTTAGCAAAGAACTGCCACACCGCCGAGTATCGGATTTTACCGCCAACGCTCCGCACTGAGTGACTACTGCCTCGCTGAGCCCCTGTGCCGCTACTTTCTTGGACCTGCGAAGCGGGTTTTTTACCCCATGGCCGCTTGGCTCCCGACCTCACACTGCTGCTATCCTGTTGACTCACGGCCACACGACCCACTTGCTGGCTGCGCTGCTGCCTGACACGCAAGCTGACGCCCTCTTCTCCTGACGATGATGAAGCCCTTGCCTCACCCGGCTCCCAAGTGCGGTCGGCTACATCATCATCTATTTGTGTTTCATCGTCACTGCTGTCCTCATCACCGGTCTTGGTATGCAGAGGCTGACCCCTCACAACATGACCTCCCATGCCACTTTCAACATCTATACTTTGCCGCCTACTGCAAGAAGCAGGGGATATTGGCCCCATTTCTTCGCTGCCAAGTAGCTGCTGACTGCCCTCCTCAAATTGTTCATCCTCGCTATATAGTGGCGCTGAGCCCAGACCACATAGTAGATCTCTGGCTGAGGGAACCGGATGGGACAGAGGCGGGTTGAGGACAGGTGAGGGCCGCTGACCAGCTCCCGGGCCATGCCAACTAAGGGTTGTGTCTGACGTTCCCACCGACTCTTGGCTGGGGTTGTCAGATGTCATCTGGGAGGAAGTGGATGACCTAGTCAACCAATCAAGAACCATGGGGTTGCTGAACAACACACGGCCGCTAGATGACAGCGGCAGTTGTGGCCTCACTGAGTGACCCCTGCTGCGACGTCCCCTTGCTGTGCTGCGACCTGGGCCTGGAATGTTTGTGCCTCTGCCACTCGCAGGTGAAGAGCCTGCCACTTCTCTGTCTGACATACTGTTTGTTCTAAAATGTACAGACACTGTTTGATGAAGATATCTGTATATGATAAATACACACCCTGTATTTGCGCCAAATGAAACCACCTAAGAAGCTTGGGTAACCCTTGGATATAAATTGCGCTCCACAAATGGGCAGGAAAAATTGACTTGTATGTGCCGTTTAAAAACTCTGTGTATTTTACTGAATATAAAAGCACAAACAGGCTTAATTAACCTTCGGATATGAATTATGCTACAGAATTTCTTTTGTGGCGGTGAAAAACAAAGTTTCTTTTACTGAGTACAACTGCAGAACAACGCTTAATTAACCCCTGGATGTAAATTGCGCAAAAGAATTGAGCAGCCGGAAACTACTAGCTTTGTAGCGTGTTACAATTGCGTGTTTTCTACGCTACACAACAAGAGAAAAAAATTGTAATTAACCTTCGCTTGTGAATTATGCTACAGGAAAATTGTATTTTTTGGCGGTGAAAAAGACGGTCTATTTTTGTCACCACAGCACAAAAACAACGCTTAATTAACCCCTGGATGTAAATTGCGCAAAAGAATTGAGCAGCCAGAAACTACTAGCTTTGTAGCGTGTTACAATTGCGTGTTTTCTACGCTACACAACAAGAGAAAAAATTGTAATTAACCTTCGCGTGTGAATTATGCTACAGGAAAATTGTATTTTTTGGCGGTGAAAAATACGGGTTCTTGGAGTCACACCCGCAGCAGAACAACGCTTCATTACCCCCTGTATGTAACTTGCGCACAAGAATTGAGCAGCCGGAAACTACTAGCTTTTTAGCATGTTACAATTGCGTTGTTTTACTACACTACACAACAGAGAAAAATTGTAATTAACCTCGCTTGTGATTATGCACAGAAAATTGTATTTTTTTGGGGGTAAAAAAAGACGGTTACTTTTGTCACCACAGCAAAAAAACAAGCTTAATTAACCCCCGAATGAATTGCGAAAAAAAAAATTGAGCAGCCAAAAATGAAGTGGTATTTGTATTAAAAAAACGCTGTTTTTTAAAAATTAAAAGGGAACTGGCTTAGATGCCCCTTAGATATTCAATGTGCTGTGAGCAGATAGCATTAAAATGTATATGCAGCTGCAGTGGACGCACACTGGACTTCAGATCCAATACACCAAGAAATCAGAAAGACAACATTAAGAGAAGCAGTCTCTGAGACAAGCTGAGACACCCCCCAAAATAGCTGTATAAAAATCAGTTCTACAGTAACAAACAGCCGCGGCAGCATCTTCCCTGATCAGTACAGTGAGAGCGGAATGAGCTCCCAGCGTCGCGCCCGGACTTATATAGTGCGGTGACGTCACAGAATCCCGCCGGTCTCTGATTGGCTTCATCTCTGCACATGTCATGCAGGCTATGCCCTTCTTCCTCCCAGAGTGCTTTGCCCTATGTAGCGCCATGTGCTCGCAGCCATTTTATCAATCAAAAGCACACTTCGTTCACCCGAAGTACCCCAAACTTCGACTTCGTTCAGAACCGAAGTTTTCCTGAAATTCTAAACGAATTCCACTTCGTTAGAATCGATTCGCCCATCTCTAATTGTTGCCCTCTTACTTTGTCATATATTTAATTGCAATTGGTGAACCTATTCGATATGTACAATGAAACTTTGAATATTAATATCATCATGTGCTCCTTTAGAAATGCTACCCCTCTCTGTTCTTTTGTTGTTTTTCTTTTATATTACTTACGTATTCAAAGCGGATCTGTCATGAGATCATGTTTCCCTATCTAAAGGTTTTGTCTGACGGGATCAATTATTATTATTTTTTTTAAATTAGGTAGACTAGGTTAAAAAAGGTTAAAAAACTCACCAATTTGCCTATACTAGTGTTTTGAAACTTACCAGATCCCTGCTGAACTCCAACTTCCTAGACCCACCAAAATACACAAAAAAAAAATATGATAATGCCCACTTTGGCTAATCACTCAAACTAAATAAATAGCCAGAGGTCAACTTTAATGAACATATCCTCAAAAGACAAGGCCACTAGTCCAGAAAGGATACAAGACAAATATATTAATTACTAATTTCAAAATATTAAAAAAGACAATTAGTCCAAAAAAACCCACATAAAAAACAATGGATACCTCTTTGTGCCCTAGAACAGTGTTCCTCAATTTAAGTCCTCAACACCCACCAGCAGCTCATGTTTTCAGGATATTCCATAGAATGAACTAGCAGCAATTTTCACGAGTCAAGCCACGGCCCCCATGTCGAGCCACGGAAGTGCTCATATCCCCCGGGTCCCTGCTGCAGTTTACTCACCTCTCCTCGGTCCTCCTTACCTGTGCGCCTCTGCTGATTCCCTGCTCTATAGGGCGTGCTAGTCAGCTCTATGAAAGTTAATGGTACAGCGCACCGGTAATTGGTTTATTGCTGGGTGCTGACCCTATATCTTCTCTCTACCCCCTCTCATCCCTGCCAGATCTTTTGGTGCTCGTGCTCATAGAGAAATCATTGTATTCCTGTTCCTGCCATTACCATTTACCAATTCTAGTGCTCTGTACCTCTGACCTCATTGCCTGCCGCCTGCCCTGACATCTCCGCCTGTCCCCAACTATGTCTCCGTTTAATGATTCTGTACCATGCTACACCCCAGCAGCGACCACAAGCAAGTTGCATCAGGGGTAGCAACCTGGTAGTCTCCTGCCCCAGAAGTGCAACCTGCCTTGCGGTGGACTCTGGTGAAAACCGGGAGGCTACTTAGATTCCGCTCCCTGACGTGGCTTCCACCAGTAAATCCACACCACCAATGTTACAGTAATCAATAAGTTGCCATTCCATCGGCATGAAATGTATTTGTGTAAACATGAAAAGATGCATGTAGGTATGACGGTAGTCTAAATTTGGCCTTCTTTTATGGACCACTCTGTCTGGACACCAAACAGTTATGGTTAAATAGCTAGCTGCAAGCTGACCATGTATTTAAATAGGAATCCTTTCTATGGGAACTTCTGAAAATAGCCCAATGTGTACGCTCATCTATGTTTAGAAGTTTTGATAGAACTGAATGGAGAGGATGAAAGCAAGCACCGCACTCTTCATCTACATGCACAGTCAGCCTGCAGCTAGCTGCCCCCGATCAGGGCAGGGGTTTTAACTTTGTGGTAAAACCCCTTTTAAAACCCAAAGGTTGTCCTCGGGCTTTTCCCAAAATTTTTTTAAATCTCATCTTTTTTTTTCAAATGGATCATTTCTTGATAGGTGATACCCCAAACAACTGCCCTCTGGGTCTCCCATAGAAAACATGCAGTGTACTGCCTATGCATGGCCCAGTCAAAAAATCTTACGGTAAGTTGCCTAGCAGGCATACAAATTTAGTTTTTTGGAAAATCCATATATTTTAAAAAACGTAGCATAGGTGCACATGAAAGGGGCAATGCATAATCTAATAAAAAATATCATTGGCACACTACAAACTAAGTAAAACAAAAAGGTAAAAGGGAATTTTTTTTGAAAATGCATTACTGCTAAGGAAAATTGAAAAACCCTGGGATTCTTAGTTTACAATTTTTGACAAGAATTTTTAAGCTCACCCCCCAAAAGCTAAAGGGGGATCCCACACAGGTGAGCCCCTTTGCCTCACCTATGCTTCTTTTTTCAAAAAATAGGGATTGACCCCAATTAATTTGTGTATTATTTGGGGGATGGCAACCTCATTGGCTTGCTGCACTCCCCTTACCTTTTAAAAAACCAGTGCAGGATAATTCAGTAGAAAATTCCAATCATCCCAGAGTTTAGTCTGAATGGATCCTAGTGAGATAACTTTTTATGTTAGGACTCACCTGTGCGGGATCCCTTGACGCTTTTTGGGGGGGAGCTTAAACAATTTCTTGATCAAAAACTTAAACTAAGAACCCCCGGTTATTCATTTTTTTCCTTAGCATAATGCATTTTCAAAAAATTCCTAATCCCTTTTGATTTTTTACTTTTTTGTAGTGTGCCACTGATATTTGTATTAGATGTATACCTATGCAGGCATAGCTCATTCTTCATGTATCTTGCTACCCAGCACCTCCCCTGGCTTTCCATTTCAGTACACACTAATGAAACAAATGCTTATGTAATGCTGGAAACATTGGGGCAGATTTTTCAAGGCAGTTGCGCCTGAATTCCGGCTCAATTTGCACCAAAAAACAGCTTTTCGCCACATTTACTATGTGTTTTAGACAATTTCAGATGCTTCTGTGCCCCGTCCGACAAAGGGGGTGTGACCTCGTAAAAATGGGCATGGTTTTGCGGAAAAGGGCCATGGCTTAAATGCGCCATAAAATGTGACAGAATTTTGTCACAGTTTCTGACGTAAAAGTAAGCCAACTAAATCGTGGTACAAACTTAGACTAGACAGTTCTAACCTGTGCCAGATTTATCAACACTATGATAAATGTGGCACATTGTAAGATTGTCTAGTCTAACTTTACACAGTCTAAAAGTAAGACACTATTGATAAATCTGCCCCATTGTTGTCAATGTCTTCTTCTTCTTACTTCTCAATAACTCATGTGGTGGGAACCTACCCATGTTGTGGAGACTTTCCCAGACTAGATAACACAGCAACTTATCCTGTAATCGTTTAAATCCACAGCCGCGCAGAGAGGACAGCATTGCCTGGTGCTATGTTGCCAAAGGACACAGAAACAACCGCAAATAAGCACAATAATATAACAATGTAATACAGCAATAAGATAACAATAATATAACACAAGTGCTACATGTTACAATTCACATTAGCATCCTAAAATGGCATGTCCTGCAACAGAAAGCATACGATTAGACATCAAACACTTCCAGCTTGGTAAATAACTTTAGCTAGGGAAACCTTCAGTCTCTGTGGGGTTCTTGAACAGTTTTCATAACATTTCATTTTCACCCTCCTTTAAGTGGCCTTGACTTTCAGTCATAAGTCCTATTTAGCAGAAGCATATTATCCGTACTGATTTGAAAATCCATTTTGCCAAACAGCACAAAACCTAATGTGCCATTTGGTTAATAGCCAATAAGACAGAATACAGCGGACTTATAATTAGACGTCCTTTATTCTCACAATGATAGTTCTCCCCTTCTCTACCTGACCCCTCACTAATTACCAACAGCCGCCAATATATTTACCTGTACACATCAACATCCATCAGTTATTGTTGAACGGAACAGGAGGACGTGGGGCTGTGCACCCTTCAAGACTATGTAATTATGAATCTGCTGTATTCCTTCTTTTTGGCCATTTACCAAATAACACTATATTTCTTTTCTGCAGTTTGGTCTAATAACCCAACAAACCTGTGATGATTATATGCCACCATGAATTAATGAAGCTATTGTATTCTTTCTTATTCTTTCTTAAATATTTCTTTCCCCAAATCTGAGAAAATGCTGAGATATATGTTTAATATAAATAGTATATTTGACTCAACAGGAAAAATCTAGACACATAATTCACCAAGGTATGTTTGATTAAGAGTAAAGATCAATGTGTTTCTCTAGTCACCACCTTTTGCTTCTGTAGTTTTTCTCTGTCTGTTTTACAGGCTCCTGTTGTAAATTATTATAGATGCTGTACAAAGACTTAATAGAGGAATATATATGTGTATCCATTTATTTTTGCTGAATTTGCTCTTTTCTGTTCAGCTGATGGATGGTTTCCCTGAGGAAAATCTCTATTTTTTGTGTATATCTGCAGAGCAAACTAGGGTCAACTTTTAACAAATAGGGGCAGGAATCAACGCGGGAATACTATATAAATAGACCTGCAATCTATATGGCATTCAAGCCTTCAGTTCAGACCTGTTTGAAGTTTTGTTCTGCTATTTATTCTGAATTCTAGCTTTCTGCTATCTGCAAAAGGTAAACTATCAAATCTTCCACGGTGAATAACAATAATTATATAAATGTTATAGTGTTCCATTTCATACCCATAAAATTTTACCAATAACTTTAAAGATACAAAAATTTTGTTTCATACCCTCGTACAAACAAAAATTTTTAAAAAGAAATTTTTGCTTATGTAGGACTACCCAAATCTATGGGGAAAATTAAAGATCCCTGGGATGTGTATTAAAAAGCAATATACTGCTATGTTTCCAGCACCATTCCTGGCAAAAAGGAATTCTGTACTTGCGGAATGCTCACTTACTTTGAGATTGATTATAAAATATGAGGAAAAACAACCCAAAAAATATTGTACCCAAAAAGAAGTATCCAGGAGTCGTGTGTTTAGTCTGATTTCCCCGGAGTTAAAGTTTGAAGGGTTTGTTTGAATGTCAAAACAAAAAACGGGGGCGCATTAAAAAAAATTTAAAACGAAAAAAAATTCTCCAGAGATTCTCTAGATTTAAAAAAGACCCAATTATACTTGGCGAATTAAAAGATTGAACAAAGATCCTTAAAAAGAGCCAAGAAAAACATAGAGAACATGTACGGTAGAGAAATTCTAGAAATACCCATAGAGATCACTCCCTTGACACCTCACAAGCTTCAACATCAAGAGATTACAATACTTATTTGAGGGGGAAATTACCCTTGAGGGGCAAAACCCTTAAAAATTGCAGTGGGGTTGGGGGCATTTTTTATGACAGAAGGGGTTTTCCCCCAAAATTGGGGAAGATGAGTGAGACTGAAACACAGGAAGACATTATCCCCTCATTTTGGAGCAACAGCAGGCCTTTAAATTTTTCAAAACATAAAAAGTTTAAGTTATGTACTAACAAGCTGTCGAGTGTCAGTTCTGTCTAAGGGCTGGGATTTCTTCCCTACCAATACATTTCATTTTTAAATT